>BROG01001045.1:0-47500 GCA_030159075.1 Atrina japonica | reverse complement strand
CATCCAAGATTTACATCCCTCTCATAAATCAGTTTAAATTATTTTCTTCCGTAAGACGTCTAACATTCATTTATAAATCATTGAAGTTTAAGGCTTTCTGTAGCAGCAAATTATCAACACTCTCACTGCTTTTACTAATAGTATTTAAACAAAATAATGGTATCAGGAAATTATCAACACTCTCACTGCATTTACTAGTAGTATTTAAACATGAAATAGGGATAACAGCAAATTATAAAAACTCTCACTGCATTTACTAGTAGTGTCTAAATATAATGGTATCAGGAAATTATCAACACTCTCACTGCATTCACTAGTAGTGTCTAAATGAAATAAGGGTAACAGCAAATTGTCATTACTCTCATTGTATTCACTAGTAGTATTTAAACATAAAATAATGCTATAAGCAAATATCAACACTCTTACTGCATTTACTAGTAGTATAGTATTTAAACATAAAATAATGCTATAAGCAAATTATCAACACTCTCACTGCATTCAATAGTAGTATTTAAAGACAAAATAATGGTACAAGCAAGAATCTAATAAACTAAGCTATCATCCACAAGCACCAAACGGCAGTAAATATAAGTTATATTAATGAATAACATTGGATGATGTTTATATTTCTATCATCCTTTCACTTGTCAATTTACCAGGAGTTTTTCCAGGTTAAACACCTGGCTAATCAAAAATGAGATCATGATATTTCTGCAGCAAAAATGTTATTTGGATAATCCCTACAAGTATATGATATCGCATATACATGATTTGCTATATCAGACTGATTACTAGCAACATTAATTATTTATCTATAAAATGTCATTTAACATCTTTTCTACCTAAAATTTTCAATTTAATTATTGTCTGTACATATCAAGATAATACAATAAACAGATTTCCCGACTCAATATACATTGTATATTCAAAAGTAGGTTTCAGCTAGCTTAAAAATTTAGTAGGCTGCAAGTATGTATTATATAACTTGTCTTTCCATATGATAATTGTTTCGATGCAAATTGTCGGTGACTGATTTTACATAAATAAAAATAGTCTTTATAGACAATTTTTGTGGTGTCGTACTGATAATATTTCATAACACTATATAAATGATATATACAGCATCTATATAGCGATATATATATATTTGGATTATGTAAAAAAAAAATGAAAAACGATCCCTAAATATACAACAAACGGCCAAAGAGGAATTCTCAGTCTTAAACAGTGTTAATGTAATGTAATGTCATTTTCTTTCATAAAAAGACACCTACATCATAGGCCACACTCTTAGATATTTCTTGAACCATTTCAAATTAGCAATCATCAGCACCACAAAAGATCGCCAAGCCCATATCATTTCTATGGTCTATGATTCATTAGGGGGAAGAAAGAAATGTTATTGAATCAAATTGATTCTCATTTATGCAGTACAAAAGTAAATATCTGAAAGAAACTTATAAAGAACTATAATTAGCAAGAAAGAGATTTGATTCCGTTGGTTTCCGGTTACCAACATCAGTCATTCATAATAACTTATAATAGTTTCTTTGATATATTCACCTTTAAAACAGAATATATTGAAAGGTACAAAAACTATGATAGAATCTGCTTATGACGTCAATGGTTTTATATTACTTTTAGATTCTGCACGTTGCGTTATAAATACACTGATATAAAGTGAAAACATAAAAGCCCATCTGATGCTTAAACATATGGCTACTCTTTACACACACACGCTAACTCACATGTTACGGATATATATATATATTATATATATATATATATATATATATATATATATATATATATATATATATATATATATATATATATATATATATATATATATATATATATATATATATAATCGTAACATGTCAGTTATGGGACCGCTTAAAGGTTTGATTTCAAGACTTCATGACTTCAGTAAATCGACTCGTCGCTCGATGGAGGTTCCTAGAATTATAATGGGATGTATATTTTCGTTATTCCCTTGTCCTTTCTAACCATAAACAATTTTCAAACTTAAAATTCCCGTAGATCTATTAGTTATGTATTTGGATAGTAATTAAAGAGATGTCGACATAGGAAGAAAACAATGTGCTGCGCTGTATCTAGTAAGTTACACTTGCACGTATCAAATTCCCCAAGCAGATAACTTGATGATTATGTTCTTCATATATAACAATTTAATAAGTCTGTTTGACTGTGATATTTACTTGACATCGCAGCCTAGGACGCGTATCTGTACACTTATTGTATTGTCTTAATTAATTAACACGCATGTCAATCACTCCTCGATATGGTCAATAACTTGTCAAAACATTCGGTTATCAAATCACACCCTACCTGGAGTCAAACATCCGAAGGAAAAAGGTACGGAGTCATTATTTTTTATATTTCGTACAGCATTCCCTTCGGCATCTATTCACTTAAAATTACTTTAATTTTGGATTCCGAGAGTGGAATACAAAGGGTTTTG
Organism: Atrina japonica; assembly: GCA_030159075.1. Classification (NCBI taxonomy): domain Eukaryota; kingdom Metazoa; phylum Mollusca; class Bivalvia; order Pterioida; family Pinnidae; genus Atrina; species Atrina japonica. The sequence continues at coordinate 45,015 of BROG01001045.1, read as the reverse complement.
CAAAGCATAAATTCGACTTGACTTCGATTTTGCTGGAGATCGAGAGTTAATTCATTATTTTAGGAACGAAAAATTCGGGACATGTACAGACCAAAAGATCGAAAACGCCGACGTTAGACGTTCTAGTCATCGAGAGTCATTTATCTATCTACCTATTTTTTGCAAATAAATGGTTATTTTTCTTTTGATCTTTCTATGCCGCCTGTGTTTGTGGTAAACTCAGTTTAGAAATCATTTGATTGAGTAAAGTAGAGAGAAGTCGAGTCGAGTCATTTGAATTCTTACTGCTATATAATTATTCTATTTATTTCAATTAAAAAAAAAAACTATTTTTCAAAAATAATTCTCAATTTTTAAACAAGACAAACTTATTTTCACTGCAAGGATCATAAAATACAGTATCAAAATGCAAACCTAAAGGTTCTAGAAAGTAATATCAAAGCAGTTTGGGTATGGAGAACCGCAGAGATTTGAACAATACACCGGTGAGATCAGGTGATTGTAGGTGTGAGGGCACTCTACAGATAATACACAAAGACGAAAACAAAAAACAACGTTAACAACAATACCACCAACAACGACCCGCTGTAAATAATAATATGTAATATGATTTGCAAAATGTGTTATTTAAATGAAATACACCATTATAACGACTTATCTATATAATTGATAGTATGTCCAGCCAATCAAAAAACACCGACCTTTAGAAAAAGTGCAAGTATTTTCTGGATGAGAAAAAAATAATGCAAAGAAGCAAATGAAAATTACGAATCAAATCTTCCAGACGCTTACCAATGAAACACACGGGTCGTTATTAATGTTATTACACAAAGAATCAATTCATTATCTACGTGCCTTATGCGAAACTACAAATTAATCTAATGTAAATTTAATTGACAAAATATTGATTTAAAGCGCATAAAATGTCTACATTATCCTTCACTGTCTTTTTACCAATAAAATGGATTCCAACAAAATCATTGTTAATCTATCGTTGAATATTTGATACAACCCATACATGGCTATGTTTATAGTCGATATGCCATTTAACGGACCAAAACGTCTGACCCAGTCATTAGTGTTGATGATTATTTCATTACATGAAAAAGTACCTACTGTTATTAAGCAATGTGACAGAGATATTCATTTTAACGATCCAATTTCGTGACCTTAATTTTATTTGTTCCTAGTGTTTGAACATTGTTTTTGGATACCGTCGTTAACCGACTCTTATTTATTTCATCAACCCCAATGGTCACATTTAGACCCACCAAGATCAATAAATAGCATGGTCGGCTATCATAATTCAAGGTTGAACAAGTTAATATTGCAACTAAAATTATTGTAACATTTCGATTTTTAATCATACACTCAAGATATCTGACAGTGGACTTAACCATTCTTTGAAATGGACAGGTCCAAATATGACTTCAGAGGGTGATAATTTAATGAATCCACTTGAAATAAAACATGGCGACCTTCAATGAAAGCTTTGAGATCGTCCTTTATTATAGTCCATACATCCAACTGTTAAAAAAACTTCCAACATAATATCAGAACAAGATACATCATAATTATCAAGTTTTTTTTTCATTTAGATAGCTTTATTTCCAAATAACTGTCAGATTTTCAGCTATATTTATTATATATTGTTATCATCTGTTTTATACTTATCTATTATTCTATTTTATGTGTTTGATTTATAATTTGTGTTTAGTGTGAACGTCCTACAAAATCGCTGAAGTATTTTATCAGACGTAATCTGATGAGTCAATGTAAGGCTGTGGGACCTTGAATTTTGTATGATACCTTTCGAAGCGCATTAAAACAAAACAACATTTAGTATTGACCATATGATGGAATATTAAGAAGATCAATGTGGTCACGTGTTCAGAGTATCACACTTAAACAATTAGTATTTCTCCTTTAGTTAGCGTGGGTTCGAGTCCCAATGATATCTAAGCTGATTTTCTTTGGCGAAAAACACCATTTGAACGAATAAAAAGAATCTCAGTATTGCCCATTGATATATTGACTATTATGGGATTGCTTTGATGTAAACTAATATTAAAAGCAGGAAGAGCAGTCTTGCAATATCTGGTATGTCATATCATATACATAGCGTGCCATTGACAATACTCTTGATACGCATGAGGACTGATCTATCCATATCTGGTCTGTGATTTCTAATCCAACTGGTCTTGCTATATCTGGCCTGGGATTTAATATCCATAGCGTGTCATTGACAATACTCATAAGAACTGGTCTTGCTATATCTGGCCTGTGATTTCTAACCCATAGCATGCCATTAACAATACTCAACTGGCCTTGCTATATTTGGCCTGTGATTTCTAATCCATAGCGTGCCATTGTCATTAATCGACTGGTATTACTGTATCTGACCTGTGATTTCTAATCCATAGCGTATCACTGATAATACTCAATTGATCTTGCTATATCTGGTCTGGGATTTCTCATCCATAGCATGTCAATGAAAATACTCATGAGGACTGGTCTTGCTATACCTGGCCTGTAATTTCTAATCCATAACATGCCATTGACAATACGCATTAGGACTTGTCTTGCTATTTCAAAAGATTAACCTTTAGTAAACGTTAATACAAATATCTAATATTTGATTGTAAGCCTAAAATTCAAATTCTATAGAAATAAAAGCAATTGACATCTTACAACTTTAAACATTTTGTATCATTGACATTGATATACGTCCTTGTATCGTAGCCAATAACTTTGTTGTGTCATCCACTCAAACACTTCACAAACATTGTAAATAAATGATATATTGCAACTTTCAAAATTTTTTTATCATTAAACACATTATGTCAATAATACAAAAAAAATTATAATCAACATATAGATGACTATAGAACTATAGAGATGCCGTAACACATTGGACACTTCGTTCTCACATCAACAAAACTAATGCTATACTAGCATTGTAAAATGTTATATTGAAGTCTTTGTATTTTGTAGTATTGGCAATCATTTTGTTGTATGAGTAAATTCTAACTCACACGTTTATCATCAGCGATTACTGCAATATAACAAATGTTGTAATTATTTTTCATATTAAAGTTTATTGTATATCTACAATTCTGAACATAATATCAATACATTCAATTGAGATTGACTGTTTGCGAAAGCTAAAACCTTGAGTTCGTATCCGGTTTGTTCAAAACGAGGCTCTTTACAACAAAAAGTAACTGCTTACTTACTAAAAGATACGTATATTTGTTCAAAGTTATGATGAGATTTGAAATCAAAGTCACGTGTAAAACAAGGTATACATCAGGTAGACCAAACTGCATTGAAATACGGCAACTGCATTGGTCTATATTTTTTCCTTTCATCTCAAGCTAATAAAGCATAAAATCGATAAAAACCGTATTAGGCTATAATAATGCAGACGAAATGAACAAAATAATGCATTTATAAAAATCACAATCTGGGTAACAATTATCATTTGTCTGAAATCTAGGAAATACATACTTTTATGAAAATCAAGAAATTTAATTACTTAAAAATATATCTCCTATATGTCAATTCATGTAGATAAGATATAAAATACAACTTTACATATTTTACTTCATCCATTTAACCCCGCCATTGACTTACCTTTTCGTCTAGATGTGGTTCTCTGTCGATAAAAGACATCCATTTTACTAGATATTCCCTTTTAAGCGAATAATTCATGATGATTCAGATATTAGTCATTGGTTTTAGAATTTATAGACGCAAATCCGAATTTGATTGCATTAGAATATTTTCTGTTCGACCTGTGATAATCATTGTAGAAGTTGCAAAACCGCTAACGACACTTGCTTGCGATAGTTATGATTCCCTGTGTTATATCAATCACGTCTCTAACACAATATGTGATTAACTAATAACATGCTACGTGAGTTCAACATCTCCTTAGAATAATTCTGTACCCAAGAAAATATGTTTCCCTGTCTAAGACTTTTCAGTAGGTCATCAGGTTAGTTTTACTAGCATCCTCAATCAGATAGCGTTCTGAATATATATGCATATTAATCGGCCATATTTGTTTTATATCAGACATCTTTTCGTGTTCATCTTTCAACAACAAATTAAAGAAATAACGCCCAGGAAGCCATACAAGATGTCCGTTTAATTCTTATGAATAGAAATCTGTCTGCATAATAGGCCAGTCACCGCGAGACACGTAAACGACAAAATGTTTGAAAATCTGGACTCTTACAAATATAATGCCCTTAGAGACTGTTCTGATTTTATTGGAATAATGTGTATTGGTATTCAGTTGACGATGAAGCCATTGTTTAGGACATATAATGCTTTTTTTCAAAAAACCAATAATCTGTCATAGTTGTGGCCGTTCAATGCGTCTGTTGAAGGAAAAGGATTTGAAATTACAGATCAGAATAAATGGAAAATGAGTTTTGATTTGATCAACACATAAGTGTTGGTACACATCAATTTATGCCGTTGTAGATAACATAACAACGTAATTGCTTTAACGATTGCCATTGATGATAAACATAATTTCTTAATCAATATGATACAATACTTGATAATAGAAGATGTCTCTATGGAGTAAAATGTGACACAGTTGTACCAGAAAAATCAAATGTTAATTAATGACACTGAATGAATATTTCAAATAAAAGTGTTTTAATGAAATATATCTTCGATGAAATTGATATATTGAAATGATAATGATAGCTCGATCAGGGCATGAGAAATATCATCGATGACGTAACTAGTCTGTTTATATTATTTCCATTGGTTTATCCTCGAACGCTATGAAACTATAATACATGGTACTACGTCATTTCATTGGTTAATACGTATGGCACGTCAAAGTTAAACCCAGTTTTTCGCAGTCAAACCAGTTTTGCTCCATAAACTGCAGAAAACCTATGTTTATAAGTGAAAAACTAGGTTTAACTGATATAACACGCAAAAATTACATTAATGGGTTAAACCTAGTTTTTCTTAGTTAAACGTAGCTTTTTTTATGATCATGTCATAAAACCAATTTTTCTCATAATCCATCATGTGGGTTACGAGTTAAACCTAGTTTTTATCCAGTTCATCCTTCATTCATTCCCTTAAGAAATATTAACTAGATAAAAATGGGTTTAATTTGAAAAACTAGGATTTACTGGTCCAAAATATAAAAAAAAATTCAGATACCAAAGTATAAGTGAATACAATGTCCAGGACATAGATACAAATCCGGTAAAAATGGACAAACACGGACCTCTAAAAATCAGGTGGAATCAGGTGCCATTGAGGAGTAAGCATCCCCTGTCGACCGGTCACACCCACCGTGAGTCCACAGTCAAGTCCAATGAAAGACGTGATGAGTGTATCCTCGTCACAATTGGTACAGACGTCTCAACCGCCAACGAAAAGGCAACTCAACATTTCACCTAATGAAACAGAGTAATCGCAAAAAGACTATTATACCGACCATAAAATTTGCGGAGTGTTGACATTAAACGCGGTTTTCGATATCCCTATGTCAATAATTTGTCAGTGAGTAGTTTAACTCTGTATATGAAATGTTCATATGTTGTACACGCCCTGGCATATTGGATCATTTGTGAAATATTAACCCAATATGCGGGTGACTGAGGGATATTACAACTTAAATGTGGAACATTTAAGATGGGAAAGCCGAAATCGTCGCGTTTGTCGTATAACTTAGTTGCTAATTTCCCGTTTGTGTTTATATTAAGTAAAATGTCTAAGTATGAAGCGTGTGTGCTTGATTCTGTTGTATCTTTAATTTCTAGTTTTCTGGGATATATCGCATTGACATATGTATGAAAATTGTCATTATTAATCGACAAAACGTCGTCAATATATCTAAATGTCAAATTAAAGGACACAGCTAACTTTTTTTCTTTTGATTAATATTGATTAATATTCATTAATGTAATTTTAGAACAGCTAAGTCTATATTTTCTCTGTTAAACAATGTTTTCTCGAGAAAAACTAGATGTATTCAATAATTGTGATTTTAGTGCAATCAGATAAATTTAGTCTTTCTTCGGTTAATGTGGCTTGCACAGAAAAACTAGATTTCACTGGCGAAAAAAATGTTTATTTGAGGATAACTAGGTTTAACCGATAAAGTTTTTCTTAGTTTTTCTATAGATTAACCTAATCGTTCTCAGTTAAACCTAGTTTTTCTCCAATTAATGTGGGTTACGAGTTAAACCTAGTTTTCTCCAGTTAATCTTAGTTTTTCCCGTAACCCACATTAAGTTTTCATGAATTCGAGTCTCAGTCCTGCTGCCTTTCTCATTCAACCCTACATATACACTTGGAGTATCTCATACCTTGACAACAAGTCATTATATTTGTCTTCTTTACTGATCATATTATGATACAATATTACCACTAATCAAAGTCTTGATAATCAGGAAGTTCGATGTACAAATATAGTTAACACTGGAAAATCACGGCCCTCTGGATTATCCAGATCATGTCCTGACTTTCAATTAAACTATAACTGGCATTTGAAGTTACTAAATTAAATTAACTTATGAGCTAGACAAAATATTTGTGTATATGTATAAGATATACTTCCAGCAGGATGGGTTTCAGAGATTAGCATGTTCCATATCGATCAGCTAAAGTATGATTAATTCTCTTGAGACATTAAATTCGAGCAATGATAATTGAAAATGAGTGTCAGATTAACATAACATAGTAGTGTCTGGCAGGCAGTCACACAGACACAAACATATATATATATATATATATATATATATATATATATATTATAATATATATATATATATATATATATATATATATATATAATTATGATATATTATATATATATAATATTATATATATTTAGTATACTATATATATATATATATATATATATATATATATATATATATATATATATATATTTAAATACATTATATTGTATATTTACATAAAGTATATTGTATAGTTGTTTGATATCGCGGAGAAAATTTTGCGTGTTCCGAAAGAAACGTATTCACGGGTATTTGATTTTGCGTGTAAAACAGAAGTGTAAAAGGAATCGAAATAAAGCTTATACTATTTTGTTATTCGTGTATACGACGTCTGGCTATATATGAATGATTTTTAATTGGTAATAACTTTTATAATTTTGATCGGAAGTTTATTGTCTTGGTGATACGTCATACATTTTTGAAATCATCGACCCTGTGAATGGCGACGTCGTTGCAACAGAATTTGAATAGTAATCCGTAATTTTACCTTTTGAAAAAGTTATGCATAGTTGCATGATAGCAGCAGGAAAGCGACATAGGTTAAACGGTAATACGACTTAATATTACGCAACGGAAAATAGTGCAAAACCTCCTTTAATACTTTCGAACCACGTGATAATATATATTTTAGCATTAATTCAACAATCAAACTTTGATAATTAAAATAAAATGTAATTTATCCTAGAGACACAGGTAGAGTTGAGTTCACAGATTCAAATCCAGTAAGTGACGTCACATCATACGTGTACAAGAAAAAAGTTGGTCAGCGGTTTGTTGTGAAAGTAGGTTAACTTTTGATCATTGTCTGAATCATAAATGACCCGCGGTATCTTTGAATTTGGGTAATTGATTGTGATGTTGGTGTTATTTGTATAATTGTTAAGGCATGTGTTTCCTGTTGCATAATTTTTATGCACTGAAATTCAGATATTTTAGAGTACAATTCCATGCAACTCATCCGAAGATAGGCGAGCATTTTACTACTGAAGTACTATAGGTAAAACAGAAGATCAAATAGCTCAGTCGGCCTACGGATGACAGAACTTGGCAGAAGAGTTAGCAGTGTTTTAGCCTAGTAAGCCTAGGCCACTACTTCAAATATAAATGCTAGATATATAAGGAACATTGTATCATTCACATAAATAGAATTATGAATTGACCATTAACTGGCCGACATGTATGCTTCGTCTGGATAATCTGACATCGAAGTTGAAACGTTGTAGTATAAGCTTACTGTCAGTATTAAAGGCATAAGGTTATAGTTTAGAATGAAATACATTTCTGTATGACTTTGAAATGTTTCAGTGTGCGGTACACGTAATTTTCGACAAAATATGATGACCTGTTATATACTATATTCTCGAGGAAGTTGTTGTCTACGTGTTATTTGGGACTAGCCAGGTTTAGAGACATTTATAGAAAAATAAATATTCATACGCATATCACGTGATATGTAATATACATGTCATGTGATATGTAATACACACAGATCATCCATAGGCGTATTGTACGGGCCTTCTATATATTATATAGGCAGGTATGATATACACACACATAACATTTATTTCCTAGATAATGTAAAGCGAAGCGATCCCTGTACCTTATGTATTTAACTCCCATACATTAATTAATTTTGTTTTTACATTAAGGACAAATTATTGATAACGAAAATAATTGAAATTGAATACAAAATAACTACAGACCCCGATCTATGGGTCATTATAAGAGTTATGCTTATTGCAGTTTAATCGCAGATATCCTCACGACTAATTCGTAATGTTCACAACTTAATAGCATTTTAGAGTTAACATTCCATTGTTCTCTACTTCATTAAGAATGCTAAACAAATTAAACTGTTTCGATGAAAAATAATTGTCAGCTTATTGTCAGTATTCAGTATTGTATAAGGTTAATGTGATGCATCATTTAAAATCTCACTCTTGCGCTGATAGAAATATAATGAAATAAAATGAAACAAAATACTTTGGATCTAATTTTTGTGTTACTGCTTGTTTGTTTGATTTGTTTTTAACATAGGAGCAGGAAACCCGGTTACAATGTATGTGGGAAGAGAACATCGGTCTTCCGCAAGAAAATGGCAAACGTCCCCACAAAATCACATTACTTTCCAGTGGGATTCGAACCAGTGCTCACTGAAGGTGAAATACTGAATATCTTAAAGTGTGAGGTCGTATTACTCTGCATATAATGTAAACGTGCAATTATTTGTGTAGGAATAATATGAATAATAGAATATGATTCACAAAATTGTCTTTAAATTAACTTTGAAGTTAATAAATGCATGCATTGAAAAATAAACACGTTTACCTTTTCATCCATGGGACCCATTGGAAATAAACACGTTTACCTTTTCATCCATGGGACCCATTGGAAATAAACACGTTTACCTTTTCATTCGATCCTTTGTTGGAGAAAAAAAAACTAGGATGCATAACACTTGGACTTCTATTATATTAGATAGCTAATATTCCAGCTTTGCATGTGTGCGTGTATGTATGTATGTATGTATGTATGTATGTATGTATGTATGTATGTATGTATGTATGTATGTATGTATGTATGTATGTATATATGTATGTATGTATGTATACATGCATGCATGTATATATGTCTGGTCGGATGGACGGATGGATGGGTGTATGTGTGAATTACTTGTATGGAAACCTTAAGGCCTGTCGCCAATTTTGCCTTCGCCATTCCTTTCATAATCTACAGCATGTCTTAATTTGACACAATTTTATATAAAATTGAAACATAATTTTCAATATATAAGTTTTCTTTTCATTATGTGGTTTGAATATTTAAAAAATCTCAGATAGCAAAGTATAAATCAATAGAATGTCCAGGACATAGATACAGATCCAGTAAAAATGGACAAACACGGACCTCTGGAAACCAAGAGATGAGATCAGGTGCCATGGAGGAGTAAGCATCCCCTGTCGACCGGTCACACCCGCCGTGAGTCCACAGTCAAGTCCAATGAAATACGCCAGGAGTGACTTCTCGTCACAATTGGTACAGACGTCTCAACAGCCGCTAACGAAAAGGCAACTCAACATTTCACTTAGTGAAACAGAGTAATCACAAACAAGACTATTATACCGACCATAAAATTTGCGGAATGTTGACATTAAGCGCGGTTTTCGATATCCCTGTGTCAATAATTTGTCAGTGAGTAGTTTAACTCTTTATATGAAATCTTCATATGTTGTACACGCCCTAGCATATCGAATCATTCGTGAAATATAAACTCCACATGCGGGTGACTAAGGGATATTACTACTTAAATGTGGAAATGGGAAAGCCGAAATCGTCGCGTTTGTCGTATAGCTTAGTTGCCAATTTCCCGTCTGTGTCTATATTAAGTAAAATGTCTAAGTATGAATCGTGTGTGCTTGATTCTGTTGTATCTTTAATTTCTAGTTCTCTAGGATATATCACATTGACATATATATGAAAATTGTAATTATTAATCGACAAAACGTCGTCGATATATCTAAATGTCAAATTAAAGGACATCGATAAGTTTTTCTTTTTTTGATTCAGCAGTTTCTGAATGAAGTCTGCTTCGTATGAATAAAGGAACAGGTCGGCCAATAAAGGGGCACAATTGGTTCCCATAGGAATGACGACAGTTTGTTGAAAGACCACGTCTCCGAACATTACAAATATATTGTCTATTCGAAATTCCAGCATGTTTTATTATATCAACTTCAGTGTATTTATGTGTAGAATCAGAGTGGTGTTTGACAAAATAAGTATTCTGATAGCCAATCACTAGATATTTAAATTTTCGGGTACCACCTTTAGTGAACAAACAGATGTCTATGATGCTAAAAAGTCTTTCTTTTAATTTTTTATGTGGAATAGTATTGGAAATATATATGTTCAGCATGTAAACTACCCTGAAATATCTTGCAAGTGTCTTCAACTTTCCCTCGGGCAGATTAAAAGAAACTTCTTGTCAAATCAAATTAAAAACAAAATATTAGTCTTGGTTTTTTAGAGATATTAAATACACGTGAATAGATTACCGAATGCCATAATAGGAAACCTATTGACCTTTTCCACATAACAAGCGCTTTTTGCCAATTATCAAAGCATTTGAGATCTAACATTTATCATAAAAAATGTATACAAAGATATTATTTTACCGTTTTTCCCGATCCAGCGCTACCAAATTCACTTAATACTTATTTCCAATTTTGAGATGTAATCACATAAACTGTGTACTTTTTATAAACCATTAATAATAATACTAAAATATTGCACGTCTAAAGAAGTATACAAAGCAATTTTGATTCCATATCACTTTTTGAGTAACATTTGCAATTTTGGTTACATACTCACTTTTTTAGTATCATTTTCATTTTTGATTATTTACTCACTTTTTGAGGATCATTTGCAATTTTGATTACATACTCACTTTTTGAGTATCATTTGCAATTTTTATGATATACTAACTTTTTCATTATCATTTCCATTTTATTACATACTCACCTTTTGAGTATCATTTGCATTTTTGATTACGTACTCACTTTTTGAGTATCATTTGCAATGTATACGTCTTTCTTCATTGAAAAAAGAATATATATATGACTCAATGTTTTAATATATTTTAATGTGAAGGACAAAAGTGCGTTTTCTGGAATCAATCGCATCCAGAAGGTTTGCGAACAGATTTATAGTCTAAATAACAAAATACAAGTCGCGTCTGACACAACTTACGGACCAATCAAATCAATGGATTATACAGGTAGATCGATAGTAACAATATTACGTAATTAGGAGGTGCTGTTACATCAATAATCCAGTACCTGATAGTCGGTCTTATAAATTACGTACATAGTTTAATGGGTTTTTTTTTCATTTGCAGTTAATCATCTCGAATTGCATCTAAAAACAGCAAACAACATTTGCTTTGACACGTCAGCAAGTTCTATTAATACATTTGTACGACATTATTGAACCGACAAACAAGGGTTTTCTCAGAATGATATTGATTTGTTTTGTACAGGCGTCTAAGGTTATTACGTAAAAGTTTATTCAATTAAAACATATTCACCACAATAACGGTTTTATAAACGTTATTTAGTGTTCTATTGTTGGGTGTGTGAGGCCCTTTATCATGTTGATTTGTAAAATAGTTTGTTGTTGATTTTAATGCATGGCAGTAGCATTAGGCGATGGTAATTATCAAAGTAAGAGTCTGTACAGGAAATTGACAGGAAGCAGTACATAGTGATTTGTGATGTTATGTAAATTACAACTTCCACGTGTTCCTCGCACGCGCATACATATATATATATATATATATATATATATATATATATATATATATATATATATATATATATATATATATATATATATATATATATATATATATATATATTCATCAACAAGTCATATGCAAAATCGCTGATTAAATTATTTTGTCAAATAATCATATTGTTTGGTGCCATGTATAATGTTAAAAGATGGTCTGAGAAAGAAATTTGAATTGCAATTAATGGGCCGACAGATCTAGCTTCATTAAAATATCGAATATCTGATATAATTAGAAATAATTCAAAAGTATAGGTCATTGATTATTGAGGAAATCAACAAATATTGTTAATTACATAAGACCATGTCATATGCAGTCATCTTAAAACAACTACATGTACACATGCGCGCAAAGACAGAGAGAGAGAGAGAGAAAGAGAGAGAGAGAGAGAGAGAGAGAGAGAGAGAGGAGATATAGATAATATAATATATATATATATATATATATATATATATATATATATATATATATATATATATATATATATATATAATATGTATGTAATTTATGTTTCAAATAAGGAAACGATGAAAGTGATGGAGTTTAGAAAAAAGGAGTTTGCACATATATTCCGGGAACACAATTTCAAGATTTGTATAACATTCTTTGTATTAAGCGATGTTTACCACTGTATGTTTGTGTTTAAATATGAATGTAAGAGTGTGTTTGGATATGCTTATGTGTGTAAGTGTGTGTTTATGTGTGTAAGTGTGTGTTTGTGTGTGTGTAAGTGTGTGTTTGAGTGTGTAAGTGTGTGTTTGTATGTCTGTGTGTGCTTGTGTGTGTAAGTGTGTGTTTGTATGTGTGTAAGTGTGTGTTTGTATTTGTGTAAGTGTGTGTTTGTGTGTCAGTGTGTGTTTGTGTGTGTGTAAGTGTGTGTTTGTATATTCGTAAGTGTGTGTATAAACTGCGTATGTATATGTATGTTTGTAATTATAGAAAATAGAATTTCTTTGAAACATTAATTTTCGCAAAAAGTAAAGAAAAAATTCATTTTCTATAGTATGTATATATATATATATATATATATATATATATATATATTATATATATATATATATATATATATATATATAAATATATTATATAGTTAACCATTTTAGTATAGTGTGATGTAATCTGTTTACGACGTGTTGCAAGGAAGTCAAGCAAGCTAAAAATACCGAATGTTTTACTCCTACACGTCCCCGGAATGATTCTTGGTTGCCATTGATTTTGTTTTCCCACTGTTATGGCTCAAAATACAATTGTAATTAAATTTCCGTTTGAGGTTGTATTCTTCTAACTACAATTTGTCCAGAGGCGTTGTTGCTTTCAACTGAATTATGCTTTATAATTAAGGTCTGATTATCAATAGTCAGTGAAATACGGTAAAATGTTAATATATCATATCTTGGAAAACTGACAAAAGAGGAGTTTTTTTGTGTTGTTATAATGACAAATACATGAATATATCTCTTTGTGGGAGAGACTGACTGAAATGTTGGCGATGCACGTTGAATAACCCTATTTGAATTTGTCTACCGTCCTTAGCGTAAGTTATAATTTAAAGAACAACACAATAAAAAATCGGTAAGTCACTGTTTGGTGAAACGTCTCATTATAAAGAAATTAGAATATATATATTTCCTGTGCATCTCTTACATATAAATCCGAATAGCGAAAACCGGATAAAACGATGTTGAAATACATTCCCCTGAACTACGACTTCGTTATAACTGCAGTTGATTATATATATTATATATATATATATATATATATATATATATATATATATATATATATATATATATATATATATATATATATATATATATATATATATATATATTTTAGGAAATCTTAGTAAATGCGTGATACTGAAACATTTACTATGCCAATCCACTGAGCATTTCAATAATCATAATTAATATAAAATTAAATATAATTAATAATTATTAATATAATATTTATATTAAAAAATAAAAAAATAATAATTAATTTAAATAAAAATTTAATAATTAATAAAATTCATATTTCTATTTGAAATATTCTGTTCTTGTAATGAATGATGAGACATGCATAAAATCAATATAAGATCGTGAGCCAAAGCAAGAAATTATTTGTGATTTACTTACATGAACCAATGCAATTGATTAGCAAAATCAATAAGGCGGAAATTATGTTTTTGTGTTTACAACTATTCTCAATTTAACCAAAAAACTTCATAATCACGTCTGCATTATCTGAAATCAGATTATGTTAGAAGTCATAATTGCCAACCTACATACCATTAGAGAGACAAAGTACAAGCCAATACTATCTATAATGTAGAGTTAAATTAATTACTTAAACTAATGAAACTGTATGCTCCCTTCGACGTCAAACACTGATTAAATAAAACAGTATTCAACAGAAATGGAGGCCACTAATGTATTGGAGGAGGTTTTTTCATGTTGCAGTGTTGAGTCTTTTTGACTGATTCGTTGGCGTTTGTGAAATCCAGATTTAAAAAGAGTGAAAAATAGTCGTCAAAATAGTTAGCATGTTAAAGTCAAAGGGGTCGACATGTATTTACTTATACAGATATAAAAATCACAGATACCAAAGAATTAATTTTGTGAAGATATGTAAGCTAGCCTCAAATCATGACTAAATTTCCCATACTTAACCGATTGTTAAATTGAATCCTTGGTTATAATATTTCACCGAGCTTTAAAAAATAAACCAATAGATCAACAACTGTGTCCTGGGAATCCAGGAATGGTATCTGGGCTTATCACCATAAAGCTTCCAGACGGTCCTACTCTATATGAGTTTTATTGCATTCATGGTATCTATCAATCATGTAATTAAAATCAATGTTTCTCGGTAATTAGTTTTCAATTTCTTATGTTATAGACATTCTAATGTCAAATACATTGATCATATAAAGTATCCAAGTCTTCGATAAAACAAACTCAAAATGTTGACATTCCAATTGCAATAGATTCGATGTAAGATTGACATTACTGTTAGCAGTCATCTGCATACTATACAAAAGAAACGTTATTACACGTATTACAATGAATCACATCTTTGAAATTTTGAAACATTATGCACATGTAACTAAAGCTTGTTTGGAAGATTTGCTGGAGATATTCAAGAAACCCGGTCTGTGTGTAGGAGTTTGTGAATATACCTAAATATTGGAGATGCGAAATAGGTGTATATGTGAATTTTATATCATTTTGATGTATTGAGGAGCGGATCTGAGATTTCAAAATAAAAGGACGTAAAGCTAGAATATCTTAGCTGAGCACAGCGAGCCGCGGAGTGTTTGGTAGTTTGTTTTTAATATTCACCTTTTTATTGAAGAATTAAAGGTATTACACTTTTTTCAAATTTTAGGGCCTACCTTGCCGCGCATCGTCTTATTCCGCCCCCGATACTTAATAATTTTACTTGAATTTTATTTGACAGAAATACAGGTCAATGATTTAGTTCGTTTTGTATTTCTTAGGAATTCTATCATTAAATCAAAATTTAGCTAGGATAATTGTTCATGGATTTTACACAGCGACGGCTGGAGGATGATATATAATTGATAAAGAAATTTGATATTTTTTGCTGTTTGTGTTAGGATATGATTGTATGCTAGATATAATTTATAACATATTTTATGTTTTTGCTATTCTTTGTATGATACACTTAAAGTAAAATATATGAAACTTTCATTCTTAACTGCCCTCTCCCATAGTCAATGCCTAATCAAAATATGATTAGACATTGCCTATGAGAGAGTGCAGCTCAGAATAAATATGTTTCATGGTACAAAATTGGCAATTACCCGTGATTCACGATAAACATGGCGGCGACGAAGGTATAATAATAATTACTGATAATGATAATAATAATTATAATAATGATGATTATAAAAACAAATAAGTAAATATGTTAACAACATTACATTGTTCTATTAAACATTAAGGTTGCTCAATTTGAAAATTCACAATATATATGTTATGATTATCAGATGATATGGTCTTTGAAATCGGATTAAAATAGAGAAAGATAAACTCATCTGTGTTAAGTCTGGAAATGAGATACCCGAGAAAAATCATGTCAATTTGTCAGTAGCGCCTTTTCTTTATTTTCTTTATTTAAATCAAACACAGGAAATTGAATCATGCAAATGAATAAGAATCCCCAAATTCAACTATAGTAATTAGATGACACTTTTTGTACTCTGTTGTTGTTGTTTTTATTTTTTTATTTTATTGTAAGACCTTTTAAATACACTCCCCATGTATGGTGCTTTTTTTTCTGGTAATTCTTAATGACTTTGATGTACATTTTTTTCTTTCAATACAGTATGCATTTCCCGTGCATTCAATTTTAATTGTTATATTTGAACAATATCTTGAAACGACATGTGTCATTGAAATCTAAAAAAGTTTTCAAATATTTGAACAACTTTAAAGTCTGCATTGAATTTATATTGTTGATAAACATGCGATTATACTTTCAATTGTTTTCTATCAGGGTTACCCCGGTGTGTGTATTTGCTCTTATACATCTGAATACCTGCTGACGTATATAAAAATATACTGCTAATATTTACAACATTTACCGCTGTATGTCCTATTGTTTTGTTAAGACTCAAGTACCTGTACTTGCGCACTACTGGAAAATGGTCTATTTTTACTTATCAAAAGTTAGATCAATACATTTAAACGGGTTCTATGAATAGTCTGTAATGAAACATCAATATTTCAATGTTTTCTTTTAGTTGCAACGTGTCATCTGAAATCAGTTCTATCAAATGTCAAAATGGTATATGATTTTCCATCGGGAGTTATATATGTTATCCACGAGAGTCCTTATTTTGAAGGGCAAAACTGTCCTATCGATTTGAAATGTTTATCAAGCAATTTCTGTCAAAATTTATCAACATCGTAAAAGCTTCATTAGTTTTGCAGCATCTTCCCACGTTATCACTTTATTTTGAACGGCATTCTTATATTCCATTCACGAAACAAATTCCACTAAGCGATAGTCAACTATCACGTCATTTAATGTTGTGCACACAATATAATCAAAACTTTTCCATTCCTTACTGTCCATACTAGGTAGACGATAGAATTTCGAGTTTGTAGTCAGGGTTACGGTCCGGTAGTCCGAAGGTCTGTTATACCGAAGGCCCGTTATTCCCAAAGTGGGTTACTCAGACAATGAACCTGTTAGTGCGATTGTGTTCTGGCATGTTCTGTATTATTCTGTGGGGACGATGACGTGTCATCGGAACTGTGTCAGTTCCCGGAGTGGGTCATTTGCAACAGCGCGAAATAACCTTTGTAAAACATGTCGAAACATGTGATCTGATATACACTGCAAATGTTGAAAACCAAACTCTCTAAAAACGTATCACTACCCTATACCGATTAAGTTAAAAAGTTCGGATTTCCATTACGAATACAGATCCTTGTACATTACGAACACTGGAGCATTAATGGTAATAAAATGCATAGAAAAGAAATGTGCTTTAAACAACATCTAAATACTGTAAACCAGGTCATCTGGCGTTTGAATTATCAAATTCAATATAAATTTCCAAATAAATTGTAAATAACGGAACACACGTCACTGATTCAGTAAGTGTGAATTTTGAAATTACAAATAATTCGAGACCAAGTAAATATAAAACCGGACCGTTGTTGTAAATTTACAACAGACCATAAATTACAGATTTATGGTCAACTTTCAAGAACCGAACCCCCAAAGACAAAACAAGAAATTCGATACAAGTGAGGTCCATTGTTGTGAAGTTCCACTGCATATGCGCCATTAAATATTTTGTTAAGGAATTGTTTCTTAAAGTCCGATTGAGAAATCGAATTCATGCAAGTGGATGTGGAATCCAATAGCTGTTTGAATCAGTATGCATATATAACGGTTTTGGCCTTTGACGTGTTTATTCTGTAGTGGTGGTCTGTAGGCTTCTATGTTTATTTTGAACAGATTTCATAGTGTGTGTGTGTGTGTGTGTGTGTGATGTGTGTGTGTGTGTGTGTGTGTGTGTGTGTGTGTGTGTGTGTGTTGTGTGTGTGTGTGTGTGTGTGTGTGTGTGTGTGTGTGTGTTTGCGTTCACCGCTATTGATGGTAAGAATGTCATGGCATGTAAATACTTTACAATTTATAAGTGTGTACGTAACAGGGGTGTGTTACTTTCAAAAGTGGCGGGATGCCCAAACCATTACTATTCAAGGGCAAATGTGTAAAAGTAAACTCAGTATACAATTTAGAAGTTGTTGGTTTCAATATTGTTTCTATTATTTTCCTTTTGAATTAACAATGACGGTATCTTACGTTATCAATTCTTGGGACAGTTCAATACTACTTCTAGCTAAGAATTGTCCTTTAATTTATCAAAATAATTACGTGTTGTAGAAACAAAAATAATCATACAGATTTACAATTCGACTGTAAAGGATAAAAAGTCTCAGATACGAAGGTATAAATCATTAGGATGTCCAGGATATAGGTATAAATCCAGTAAAAATGGACAAACACAGATCCCTTGAAATCAAGAGGTGGGATCAGGTACCATGGTGATGTAAGCTTCCCCTGTCGACCGGTCACACCCGTCGTGAGTCCACAGTCAAATTAAAATGAAATAAGTGAGGAAAGAATCCTCGTCATAATGTCTCAACAACCGCCATCGAATAGGTAACTCAACATTTCACTTAGTGAAACAGAGTAGTCGCAAACAAGACTATTATACCGACCGTAAAATTAGCGGAACGTTGACATCAAACGTGGTTTTCGATATCCCTGTGTTAATAATTTGTCAGTGAGTAGTTTACCTCTGCATATGAAATTTTCATATGTTAAACACGCCCTGGCATGTCTGATCATTTGTTGATTGTTGGATATTACTACTTAAATGTGGAAAATTAACGATGGTAAAGCGGAAATCGTTGCGTTTGTCGTATAGCTTAGTTGCTAATTCCCCGTCTGTGTAAAATGTTTAAGTATGAAGCGTGTGTGCTTGAATCTGTTGTATCTTTAATTTCTAGTTCGCGTGGATATATCGCATTGACATATGTATGAAAATTGTTATTATTAATTGAGAAAACGTAGTCGATATATTTAAATCTCAAATTAAAGGACATCGCTAACGTTTTATTTTGATTCAGCAATTTCTGAATGAAGTCTGGTTTATATGAATAAAGGAACAGGTCAGCCAATAAAGGAGCACAATTGGTTCCCATTGGAATGTTGACAGTTTGTTGAAAGACCACATTATAGATATATTGTCTATTAGAAATTTTAGCATCTTTTTTATATCATCTTCAGTGTATTTATATGTAGAATTAGAGTTGTGTTTGACAAAATAAGTATCATGATAACCAATCATTGGGTATTTAAATTTCCGGCGACCACTTTTAGTAAATAACAGTTGTCTATGATGCTAAAAAGTCTTTCTTTTAATTTCTTATGTGGAAATGTTGTGTAAAGAGTAGAGAAGTCGTATGTTTTGATACTGTGAATTTGAGAAGTTTCGCGGGTCTGATTTTGTCGTCCATTATTATCTTTACGAGACACGCTCACTGTCTATTCACCGTGGGCTGTATCTAGCGATTTACTTTTTCTAGCGATTACTTTATTCGATTTCCTTAACTGTAATTCAATTATATTAACTTAAACATGAAAAATACAGCCTCTCTGAAATTGATTATAGAACCTCAGATGCCAAACTATTTTATACAGGTATGTATCTAAAAACCTAGTAGGGTTGAAACCCATAACAAGTTGGCACGAGGTCTCGGTTTTGATTCATGGAACCGGGTCATGTCTAACACATTTTTATTAGAAAAAAGTCATTTTGCTGTTCTATGGATAAGAATCCCCTCTATATTTATATCATTCCATAAGTATGTTAATAATTTTTGACACAACGACGCCTCTTTCATAGTGGGACACCTTGGCGGCACACCCATAGCGAAATATGTGCTAGGGTTGTCAACGAACTATCGTTTAACGTTCAAAGGTTCCAATGCAAGGAACCACAATTTTTATACTCGTTTGCTCGAAGAGAATGATACGACGCGTATGTTGTATTCTACAATATCAATGTCGAAATAAAAAAAACTCATGTAACTGATCTAAACCGAATCGGGTATATATGTTTAAATGGCATTTTTAAACGTGTCGCTTGGCTTGCTATAACGGACGACAGTTGTGTGGATCTTATACCTAAGTGGCATTGTTTCATTTGTGTTTGGTATATAAAAAGTTTATACATTGTCTATTAACCTGTGCTTCTTGTATTTAACTATAAAGATAGATTAATTAAATTTTATATATATTAAATAGGTAACAACCAAAATAGTTAGCTAAAACATAAATGACATTTCACTCGCAATCCGTGTATTCAGTGATGCCCTATAAAATAAAGAGCGCTATCCACTCAATTACTTTTATACAGATTATGTCAAATCAATGAGACCCCAAAATTACATTTTAAACGATCTGCCAGCTCGCGTACTGATATAACTACGACTGATAGCGTAGCATTTCCTCCAACGACTTTACGATGAGTTCATATAATTAGAAAGATACTAAATGTTAATCGATATGTGAAATACTTAGATAAGCCTCAAAATAAAGACTTTCACTTTACCAGAAAAAATCGGTTTATTTACACAGCAACAATTGTGATTAAAGAAACACACTAATGGGACACCAAATAGAAAAGTGCATGGATGGCGAATGTCTTGACTAACGGATGAATCTTCAAATACAAGAAGCTCTGGTACAAGGTGCAATTACAGCAGGAACAAATACAAACGCGTCAAATACAAGAAAGAATACAGAATAAAATACAGACATAGTGAGCACACAGACTCCAGGAAATCTAGAGATGGGACCAGGTTTATGGAAGAATAGTTATTAAGACTTTAGAACGGCTAAATATTCTGAAAATATCTTACGCATACAGCCAATGTCTAAAACTATCCTAATTGGTACGAATTGCGATGTTCATTGTTCATGGATATAAAGTTTGGAAATAATAAGTTAGAGCCTGTCCTTGTTTTATCTATCATTGTACCTAAGATAGTTTCAATGAAGTTTTGCTGAAATGATAAATTCGCTGACTTTCTGATCTTACGTGAAGGTTGCAATATGTTTAAATTTTCGTTCACAATTCTCTTTTAAACATCGTTATTATAGGAACTCTGTATCTCCGGTAATATTAAGAATTTTTCAAAAATATTTCACATATCAATTATTCGGATCATTAGAAATAAGAAATTGAAATTTGTATCGGAGATGCCTTTAAGCTTAAGATTCTGATTTCAGATCGTATATCATGTAACACTCATAATTCCCAAATATTACACAGCATATCATTAGTAGAAATAACTATTTTGTTTCGTACAATAGCTAGAGGAAATGTTTATAAAAAGAAAGGGAGATTACCCTTCTATCTATTATCATCTATATGTCTGAAGTACTGACGTACAGTAGTACAAGTATGGGGATGTATTGCTCTAAAGAAATACCAACGAAATCTGTTGGAAAGAGATAAACAAAATCACGCTGATCTGCTTACTCCTACTACATGTAAATCCTAAAGATGTGCAGTAGACTCAAGAGGTGTAATCACTCTTCTTTCAACAATTCATCAAAGTCAAAAAGCTGTTTACAAACATAGATAAAGTTTATGGAAAATAATATGGATCTCTGCTAATGATTCAACTTGTTTGGAAAGAAACGGATTTTCTTAAACACCAGATGCCAGTCAGAAGCACGTGTCAGAAGACCGAAAATATAATATTACATATATCAAATCAGAAAAATATGCATGTATTATAAAACACCTTTTTCCCATCTCGATTTCTGATTGATTATTGAGATATAGAACAGAAAAATGATTTTTTAAACATCGATCATCTCAACTGATAAATGCTGGCGAAATATTAAAAATGACTAATCAAAGGATTAGGTATTTTATTGCC
This sequence comes from Atrina japonica, assembly GCA_030159075.1. Taxonomy (NCBI): domain Eukaryota; kingdom Metazoa; phylum Mollusca; class Bivalvia; order Pterioida; family Pinnidae; genus Atrina; species Atrina japonica. Next base: position 22,894 of record BROG01001045.1, on the reverse strand, counting down.
ATAAAAAGATGATTTACAGGTCATGAATATAAGAAAGTATTTAAAGTATTTAACAAATATTCAGTGGCAAGGAATTTCTTTGAAGCATTAATCAAAAGTGATAGATGTTCTAGATAGTTTTTTTTTAATAATTTCTTGTACATCTATATGAAATTAAGGATCCTTTTCAAATAACAAAAATGTCATGATACAGATATTCGTAGTAGCAATATTCGTTTGTGTCGGTTTAAAAATTATGGTACGTGACAGGAGTATTAATTTCTACATACACACGATTCTAACTTATATCGTGCAACATATCAGTGAAACTAACACTTCTTAATGACATCTTTTATTGATGCCAAAGCCCAACAGGTCTGTTGTAACCCGTGTTGATCGTTTTCAAATGAAAATTTGAATAAGGGTCTCCGAGTTTTATGGAAATTCCATATGCATTTTAACATGCAAGATGGAATGTAATAATAATTAATAGTAAGGCATTGAATAGTTATGTCTTCTAAGATAATTATTCTGGCAAAGACACTTGAAATCCCCTCAAACTCAAATGTCGATATTTAAACACGCAAAATTGCAATTTCCATCGCACGATATAAATACCATGCACAAGTAAAACCTTTGAGTGAGTCAGATATTTTACTTCTATTTTTGGTTTTAACGCTGCATTTTACTTTTTATATTCATTTGAGTGACATGCAATGGTATTTCTCTCAATACAACTAGAATTCTATAGATTATACAGCAATCTACATAATTTTTACATACGTTTACATGTAACGTTTACATGTAACGTTTTCATATTTTAAATAAAACTATCAAAGAAATGCAAGAATGACCAAATTGATTTTATTGTTCATTTGCACTGTAAGATAATATCGTTTTATTAGACAGCTGAATTTTTCCCCTCTGTTGTTTTCACCGAACGGCCATTTTTTAGTATACGACCATAAAGGTTTCATAGAACGACCAAGTCGTTTTACAGCGTTAGAGCAAACCATTTTATTACTTATTTTGTCAATATTTACACAAAAAGCATATGCCCTGACTCTGTCATTTAGAATATTCACACTAAAATCAGGGGTCCGGATTGGATTCCAGCTACTGGTCATTCTTAATAAATAAAAAGATAATAAACATTTCATGGAAGACATGCACAGTTCATATTTGAGACATGTTTCTTTCAGCTGTTGATATTACCTTAATAGAAAACATTGATGTGATCAATAATAAAGCAACAACAATAAAACAGAACTCGGTATAACAAAGGTGTACGTAATTCTCTCAATACCTGTGATGCATACCCCCAACAATCGTACCGGTAACTCAAAATGTCAATGTGAAACAAAGTAACAAGGTAATAATATCGACCGTAAAATATGTGGAATGTTCACTTTAGATGACATATACAGAAAAAATAAACAATGCTATGTGAAATTACAGATTCTTTTCAATTTAATAATGTTGCATCAATGTCTTTATTCATATAAAAATCACGTGATGTCGTTATATAACTAGTTCAAGCAACGGTGTAATTACGAATATTTCTGACTTCGGCCCAAATTATACATTTCTAATGGGCTGACAAGTACGTTGATTCATGTATTCCGTTCACATGATTGTCCATGAATCTGTATCATTGCGTTTTATTTGATTTTTTTTCTCTGGTTAAGAATCCATTTTAATAATATCAATATTTCGCAAAAATGGTATTGCGCCCTGAATTCATTATCGTGAGGTGGGTAAAAATTCTAATTTAATATTCAATTATGAGGGATTTTAAACGAGGTGTAGTAATGTTGTAAAAGTACAAATCTATACTGGGACATGACTTTGCAAAAATCTAAAATGTAAGATTAACTACCGCGATAACATGGACTCCCACTATACCTAATGATATACAGTAAAGCATAGTTTATCATTTAAAGTTTATTTATAGTCTTAAATACAGAAATTTATCTTGGCACTGACTGACCTATAAAACATTTACCTTTTTTATTTATCTTTATTGCATGCTTAACGCTACTTTGTTTCGGCTAGGCAAATTTTCTGTATATATATTTGATAAAAATGGAATTCTCAAAATAGTTGATAAATATTGGATGCTTAAGATAGTTTATACCAAAAGTTTAAATGTGTTTGCTCTCATCTTTTCATTTTGTCTTTGTTTTGATGTTGGTTTTCTATTTTTTTTTTTTTTTGGGGGGGGGGGGGGAGGGGGGAGGGGTGTGAATCTCAACCAATTTCTCAGCACGGAATTTCCATGCAGAACTGTTATTTATCATATATATGTTGACATCAGAAAATAAAATTAAGAATTATTTCACGAGAAGACAAAGTATGATCAAGTTTATACAATTACTTATTCTACTAAAAGAAAGGTATTTAACTTAAGTACATTTATTAACGAAACTTCTAAGTTAGGACACTCCGTCATTATAACATAATGTGTAGGTTTTTTTTCTATCAACCCATCCTGACATTTATATGATATATATATATATATATATATATATATATATATATATATAAATGTGTGTGTGTATCTGTGTGTGTGTGTGTGTATGTATGTGTGTGTGTGTGTGTGTGTGTGTGTAAAACATTTAGACATGTTAATGATACATATATCCATGTACTGTATAAGGTGTGCACATAGATGTTTTATTTTATGGTTCATATCAAAAATTTATGAGGTTTATAGAAGGTATAATACATCTTTACAGAGCCGTCCTGGCTCAGCTGGCAGCGCGCTCGACTCTTGATCGTGAGTTCGAGTCCAGCCAGCGGCAGTCGATTTCCTGTCTTTCGGATGAGACAGTTAAAAGCGATGTGCCATGTAGGTGTCGGCACGTTAAAAACCCTAAGTGCAGCTTAGGCCAAATTTTGAACCCTTTCACCGACATTTGGGACGTTTACATATGAATGAAAGATTCTTGAATGGGACATTAAACAACAATACATCCAACCAACAACATATATACATGTTTTATGAAGGTATTAGCAAATAACTTACGTACGCATCAAGATAGTTGTCAACACTTGGGACATCCACAATATGCGATGTCCTACCAAAATGTATGATAATAATTATATATATGTATAAGATTGACGGTTTACATCTGGAAGACCGGACTATTACCGGGTACATTGTAACCGGGTACTCTCCTCCACCATTAAAAACTGGCCGCCACCTTATAACTGAAAAATTATTGAGTGTGACGTAAATCACTATTCAAAATTCAAATATATTTATTAAAGACCTTTAGTACGGTCTAGGTTCGGGTTCGGTATGTAAATTTTGGTACTTCACAGTCTGTTAAACTTTTTTTGCATACTTTTGATATCCCAGATGGTTATCACAGGCTAAAACACACAAGAAACTCATGTAAGCCAATGACATATCGTAAATTATCATATTGTATGATGAAAACGGTATGCAGTTTAAGTCAATACAATTCTTGAATCTACATTGTTCGTGAAAGATCATTGGATGATCATCAGTAATGCGCAAAACCTGACACAAATCTTTTATCTTTCCCTGTATATTTCAGAAATTCTCTTTACAGCGGTTACTCTTTTTTGGCTATACGTTTAGACTTATTTTTTGACCTTGTCTGATACAAATTCATTTTTAGAAAATCTGTTTAAAATTGGAGCTCAACTGATTAAGTCTAATGGACAGACACGATCGTCTTGGGCATTATAACTTTGGTATAATGTTTATAATATATTTTATATCTGCAATTTTCAAAATGTTCACGGAGAGTAATTTCTGAATCAATTTTTATGATACCATAAATCTCAGCAAATCTAATAGTTGCATTATGTATAGCAATAACAAGTTAAACGTCAAGAAAAAAAAATATGGATATGTAAGTTATTCAATAACGCAAATTTGTGACCTAAAGTTATTTTGCCCCTACAAAGAACTTTTGAGAACCTATTGAGATGAATCTTCATGGATGCTGTTATGAATATTTTCAAATTCTATATGTCATAATTCCCTTTTTGCACATATTTAAAAGAGAAATCTAAAATTTGTATCTCGGAAAACTGGTCATTACTATAAAACAAAATTATGAAAACTCATAACAAAACAATCACATGGTTAATAGTGAAAATAGTATTGCATTTGAATCGTAAATGACTTTAATATACAATATATAAAGACAAATAAAAATGAGTATGAAATATATACACTATTATATCGATCCAAACACAGCGTTAGTACAATGAATTTCGGTGGCTTCTTTGTCAACAAATATATATGGGGTCAATTCTAGTTAATTCTAGTAATCGGGCAATTTAATGTGAATATTTAGTGTGCAGTTTATGTAAGGGTGCATCTTTTGGAGGCTTTGTATTCAATTTGACTGAAATTAAATGTAAGATGAGACAATTTGGAAATTTTTATTCTCTGGGTAACGATAAAGATTCAAAGTTTATAGCTTTGATGCCGAAAAGATTCTTTCTGAATAATAAAATTACCCAAACGATTTCACGATTCATGGTGTTGAAAGACGTTGGCGCCATTTGGTCGTAAACCGACTACATAGGGACTCTACAACCCTTTATGCCTATAACCTTGATTCCTTTATAGAGGGCGTACTTCTCATTAAGTCTGATTTACGTTGCTCCAAACTACGATATTTCTCTGGAGGCCTTACTTGATTTTAATTCGTTCTTGAAAAAGCGATTTTACATGTTCATGTTGTAGATTTACCAAACCAAATGATTCAATTAGATTGATATTGAGTCCAGATTTGAGGTATGTCGATGGAATATCATTGGCGACGGTCCAGTTTGCGGTAGGTTACGAGACCCAATATATTCTTTACAAAGATTAAATTCGATGATGGCGAATCCCTAAACGTTAGGAATCAATATTCCGTAGCTTATCAGTTCGTGTCCTCTACAGAATATATAAAAGTATAGGTATTCCAGTGTATATGTTAAGATGCTACTATCTTCTTGATAGGGAGTCATTCGCAAATATTGGTTACGGCTTATGCATCGTGTACAAATCAATTTTGATGCATTTCTGATACAATTTACAATTGTGGGACAACAGACAGTTTTAATAAAGATGAGGAAAGTCTTAAACCTTATACAAATATATACTCTAGCGACCACTATGGACTATCTAATTACAGTCGTTGTAAGATACGTGTGGATCCTTGCTGACCAGAATAAAAAGAAAGGTTACAATGGACAAGAGGTCATATAATGGCGTAACACTGAGCAACATGGAAACACTGCACATTAAATCTAAAAAAAAGAGACAAGCTAATAAAGATACACTTTAAATAAACCAGCAGAAAGATGTGTCTTCAAACTGTTAAAAGAAGACAATGTAACATCATTAACTAAACTGTATTCTATTCTTAGAAATATGCATTTAGTGAAGGTCAAGAAATGTGTTAGACCTTGGGAATTATGTTAAATGTAGAATATACAGTATTAAATGGACCTGTATCCATTGTTGTATATCAAGGCCGTTGGGTCTCGTGTTCAAGAGAGTTTTGCTCGTTGTTTTCTTTTGTTATTGTTAGACGTCACATCAAGATTATTCACATGCATTGAAACGTATAACACTTAAGTGATATCCACCAACTGTTGACCTGCGCTACGCAATTTGTCATGGGACGGCAATTTGTCATGGACAGCAATTTGTCATGGGACGGCAATTTGTCATGGGACGGCAATTGGACGGCAATTTGTCATGGGACGGCAATTTTTCATGGGACGGCAATTTGTCATGGACAGCAATTTGTCACGGGACGGTTATTTGTCATGGACAGCCATTTGTCATGGGACTGCAATTTCTAATCGCATCAGACACGTGATCCAAGTGTCGAGCTTTGACAATGGAACACCAATTACATTTGTAAAGCAATGGCATGACACCGGGATTCGAACCAAGTACTTTAAGTCCGCTTACGAGTCGAATGGTCTAATATCAACTTTTTACTCAGTAATGTGTAAGATATGCATGGCTTCCAACAGTTATTTTTGCAACGACCGTATACGGCAGTTTAGTCAATATGACATCGTTTTTCTCGACGATGAATGCCTTCGGTGGTTTGAAAACATATGAATAGCAAATGGTGATCAACGTCAGACATTACGACAAATTTGATTTGTCTACTTAGACAGATTTATAACCATTGGTAATTAACAGTATGATCTTACTGTATGTTGATATATATCACTGCTATACACATGGGTATTTGCTTTTTAATTTGGTAGTCGGTATAGATAGTCATATGAGCACCTTGAGATTAAATTGATAGGATTTCCTATGTGGAAGTGAACGTATTGTTTCCAATCCACACATGCTGAAACGTAATAAGAAATCTCTTAGATCAGGAGGTTAATTCGGTGCTAAGATATTGCCTACATTTCGACATAATTGCCTTCTGAACTTAGAGTTTAGAGAATTGCGCTTAATAAACCCGTAATTTCATAATCACTTCGATCAGGACAGCTTTAGACCCACCAAATGTTTTATTGGACCCAAATTTATCAAATTTACCCAATATTCATCTTAAAGTTTAATATATCCCCATACAGTTGTGCATTAAACTTCTGGGTGTGACTCAGTAGGAAGCACATTATTTTATTATTCATATAAACATCAATTTAAGTTCATAATTTTCCAGTCGGAATTTAAAAACTGCCTTGGGTATAGTACTAATAATGTTAATCGTTTTTACACTGGTATACAATAAGTATATACATTTGTCTTGCTTCAGCATCATTTCTGTTATTCATTTTAAAATCAAACAATGAAAGTCGCACTTGAGTATAGGTAAATTTGAATGATTCAAATTATTGTTATCACCTAAGTGCTGAAGACCAGTTGTCTTTTCAAATCTGTAGACCTCGGTTGTAGCCAATTATTTTCTAAAACATCGTAAATTGAACCAAACAGATATCAGGATAAATAGTTGAGTGTAACGTAGACAAGATATTAAGCTATAAAAAAAATAACAAAATAAGATAATAAAAATAATCTTATACAGTGGTTACTCCTAGACGAATTTTGACTTTACGTTTAGGTTCATCATTTGACCTTGTCTGGTACAACTTTCTCTTTAGAAAATCTATTTAAAATTGTAGCTCAACTGATGAAGTCTAATTGAGAGAAACGATTATCCTGAGCATTATAACTTTGGTATTATGTTTATAATATTTGGAATAAATATTAAATAAATAAATGAATGAATAAATAAATAAATACAATATTTAACATACTAGATGTAAAAGCATCGTACTATATTGGAATTAACTAAAATAACACAATAATAAACTCCTACATCAACATTCGGTATAAATTGGTATTACATAATTAAACATTGTATTTTTCATCAAATTAAGAATATGAATAGGTTTTGATGAACTTTGTTTATTTTACACTTAACGAACAAGTTAAACATTTGATTTATGTGTATCTCCTTGACTCAGATGTTTGAGTGATGGCTTATTTGCTTTAGTAGAAAACCGTAGTGCACGGGGAAACCCAACGTGTTGGACCTGATGACCGCCATACCATCTCACATACTACCCTGTTGGAGAATCGAACCTGTGTCGCATTGGTGAGAAGCTAGTGCGCTATTACTGAGCTACCCAGACGGACAACCTATTTTACCAGACCAGGTTTTCCATTAAGTCAAATACAGAGAAATAGTGAGTGTGCTAACAACTGTGCTAACCGGCCACCCCATTTTTTACCAGATTAGGTTTACTGTAAAGTCAAAATGCAAAGGATTGTATATACGAAGCCATATTTTACAATGTTCGTATTAATTGTGACGAATTTATAGCACATTATCAGTACTCTGTGTTATGTGTTTTGTATTAACTAAAAAAATCAACATTTCGTTGGCATCAACCCAAATTATGCCATTAGATAAAATTGAATTAATATCAGAGCTATTAGCATTTCCTTCCCAAAACCAAACAGAAATAAAAACACATCAGCATTATAAAAATTTCTCGTCAATTATGAATGACCAATGGATTTTGGTATTTTCAGTATAAATAAAATATATTAGCAGAGGCCAAACCGCTACAATTACTATTATGAGATAAAGTGAAAGTCGATTCGCACCTGTTGAATTAATACATATATTGATGCACACTTCAGAGTTTTATACTCAGCACCTTAACATGGACAACTACATCATTTAACTCATAAGCACTCAAAAATATGTACATGTAACACATATTGTTTAAAATAAAAGATAATCGTCTTCAGATTTTCAGAGAGTAGGGTCAAAATTGTATTACTTGCGTGAAATTTTATTTCATTCGTTTCTTGGTGGGTTGAAGGTAGTTTTTTGACTTGAGATACTAGTAACTAATTCAATTTTGAATTTTCTGTAGGTAATTCTTATAAAGAATTCATATGCATGCGGTTGTATCGCTTTATTACACCCGCGTGCATATTAATTTTGTATACAGTTTTAAAGTAATGCAATGAATGATAGATTTTTACTGCCAAGAAATATGTTGATAAAAACTGAACGAAACATTTATGAAATTCTGTGGGCGAACACGTTGATGTTAAGAACACAAATAGATACGTGTAGGTCCATATATCGTTATAATATCACTTATTTTATAACAAGTGTCTTCGTTGCAAATTCGACTTTAACATCTGGATATGCTGAAATATAATTTATACACTCTAAGAAGTTTGTTAGGTTACATCGGTCCATCTAGCTTACAATATAAAAGTTACATTCTTAATTTCCAGTCAAGTGATATACAAACATTACTTATATTTGGTAAGGTTTCTGTTTCGTGTTCGTATAGATACAAATCAATCGTTGGTGGACAAAATGAATTAGTGTTTATACAGAAATGCAATGGAGTGCGATAAATCGGAAAATACTCAGATAATGTTAATTCTGCGGTTTTTTATCAACTGCAAATCTGAAAGAAATGGCTTGCAAAACTAGATATGTTAGATAGTGTAAAATATATTTCTTAATAATCAAAACATGGTTTAGAACTTTGCTTTTATGTGAGTAAGTAGATATATTAAGATTGTGATTAAACCTAGTGCATATGATCACTGCATTAAGAAACATTAAACAAATAAACAAGAATATTGTACAGTTTATTCGCATATATATATATATATATATATATATATATATATATATATATATATATATATATATATATATATATATATATATATATATATATATATAATTAGTCTCTTGTAAACTCTGATGTACGTATCTGCGTGTCGGCCATCGGCCACAAAATTCTTACCTAGATTTCTAACAAAGAATATTACATGACTAGATATTACATGAACAATGTTGACTTCAAATTGATGGTGACAATATCTGCTGAGGTTAAATGGATTTAGCTTTCACTAATTACAAGTCAATATGTTTCATCCTCTCAATCCGTCAAATCAAATTCACGGTACAGTACCTGATTCGACACCTTTGTATTGCAGTGATTGGACGAATTTACTACAGCAATGACTTAGAAAATGGATAGAAAGATGCACAATTACAGCAGTACCACTGTAGACTGCCAGTATGATTCTGTCAGGTAATAAAACTGACATGAAGTCTAAACTCTTATTGTTGTCCTTGCTTTTTTACTCAAAATATCCTACCGCAAGATATAGGTTAACATGATTAAATGGCAGACAATTGTGTAAAAGTTGCTGGTTGTGTATTACGTGAAAGGTTCTAACAATGTTTTGCAATGAGCATATTATGTATTCTGCCCGCGAAAAAGAGAAACGGAGATTAAAATTGTGTTCTGTTATGATTAGTATTGTGGTTAAAGAGATGTGAATTTATAATACATACCAGGCTTAAAAAAACGGTTATGAAAAGAAAATCCATTATTTCAATATGAATGCGTATTGTATATTGGTTATGTACGGAATTTTTTATCATTCTGATGTAGGACCAGAACCAATTATCAAAAGTCCAAGGGAGATAATCTAGGTTAACCAATAATCTTAGATAAAATTCAGAATCACATTTGAAGGACGCTCTCAAAATCAATTTATAGAATTCTTATATAGAGTGAAACATTTAAAAAAAATAATGAAAATAAAATAATAGAAAAACAAACTCCATAACCACTATGAGACAATATAAAGGTTGCCTCGACTTAACAGATTGCTGGAGATACATTTTGTATATTGGTAAAGTATTAACGGTATCTCTAAATGTTGATATTTAACAGCGAATTCGAATGGCTTACTGGGTAAATCGACAACTAAGGTATTTCTGCATCCACAAAAAAAATATTGACCCAAATCACTTGTATCAATAAAATTATTGATCCGTTTGATAAAGTTCCTCAAAGAGTTTATGTTTCTGGTTCAAAGTCTTCATGACAGAAAAATGACTCAGAACAGCTAAATGATCAGGAATGAGTCAGATAGCGCGTATATAACGCAGTTTTCTGTCGATCTTCGTGTGAAAACTCAATTCACACAATGTTTATTAGATTTATTTCTTAATTGGTTGGAACATTACAACTAATTAAATGTTAAGTATCTCTTTCTCCTAAAATAGATTATCAACTTTTAATATTACGTTGAGAATAATTATCATGTCAAATCAATCTTACTGTAAAAATTACAAATATTTAGCAAAGTTGTTAACGTTAGCAAGGCAAAGAAATACAAATGTGGAGAATAATGAGCACAAACGGACACGGGAAGTGACATCAGGTACCACGGGTACACAGCTAGTGTAGACGATACCATAACTATTACCATACCAGTAATTACGACCATACCATAATTACTTTCATACCATAACCATAACTACTACCATACCAGTACTTACTACCATACCATAACTACAATCAAACTAGTTACTACTACCACAGTATAACTTCTATAATACCATAAATATACCATACCATAACTACTATCATACCAGTAGCTACCACCATACGATAACTATTATCATACAATAACGACTATCATACCATAACTATTATCAGACCAGTAACTACTATCATACTTTTACTGCTATCATACCAGTAATTACTATCATACCATAACTACTATCATACCAGTAATTACTATCATACCATAACTACTATCAGACCAGTAACTACTATCATACTTTTAGTACTATCATACCAGTAATTACTATCATACCATAACTACTATCATACCAGTAACTACTATCATACCTTAGCTACTGTCATACCATAACTACTACCATACCATAATTACTATCATGCCATAACTGATATACCAGTAGGTACTACCATACCAGTAATTACTACCATACCATAACTACTATCATACCAGTAGTTGCTGCCATACCAGAAATTACTACCATACCATAATTACTATTATACCATAACTACTATCAAGCCAGTTACTACCACCATACCATAACTATTACAATACCGGTAACTACTACAATACCAGTAACTACTGACATACAAGTAACTTCTACCAATACCATAACTACCATCTTACCATAATTACTCTCATACCATAACTACTATCATACAAATAACTACTACAATACCAGTAACTGTTAACATACTAGTAACTACTCTCATACCATAACTACTACCATACCATAACTACTACAATACCGGTAACTACTACAATACCAGTAACTACTGACATACCAGTAACTACTACCAAACCATAACTACCATCATACCATAATTACTCTCATACCATAACTACTACCATACCATAACTACCATCATACCATAATTACTCTCATACCATAACTACTACCATACCATAACTACTACAATACAAGTAACTATTACAATACCAGTAACTGATAACATACCAGTACCTTCTATCATACCATAACCATTATCATACTATAACCATTATCATACCATAACTACTATCATACCAGTAAATACTATCATACCATAACTACTATCATACCAGTTACTACTATCACACCAGTAGCTACTATCATACCATAACTACTATCATACCATAACTACTATCATACCAGTTACTACTATCATACCAGTAAATACTATCATACCATAACTACTATCATACCAGTTACTACTATCATACCAGTAACTACTATCATACCAGTAACTACTATCATACCATAACTACTATCATACTGCTATCATACCATAACCACTATCATACTATAACCACTATCATACTATAACCACTATCATACTATAACCACTATCATACCATAACTACTATCATACCATAACTACTATCATACCATAACTACTATCATACCATAACTACTATCATACCATAATTACTCTCATAACATAACTACTATCATACCATAACTACTATCATACCATAACTACTATCATACCATAACTACTATCATACCATAACTACTATCATACCATAACTACTATCATACCATAATTACTCTCATACCATAACTACTATCATACCATAACTACTATCATACCATAACTACTATCATACCATAACTACTATCATACCATAACTACTATCATACCATAACTACTATCATACCATAACTACTATCATACCATAACTACTATCGATACAACACTTAACATTCACTATTGTCCTTGGTTACTGGATTCAGAGTGTGTACAGCAATACGTTTATTCTGATAAACAAATCATAAGTCCAAGGTTTTGATATTTTTCTAAGTATTGGTTATTTTCGTTTTTTAGAACGTTTGATGTTAATTTTTTTAATTTATTTAAAAACCATTTACAAAATTAATTCAATTTCATAAGCCGTGTATTGATAATTTCACTATTCTATACAAATATGGCGTTTTCAAGGCGAAATTGATTTGTTTAACTTAGTCAAAGACATAAAATCAATACATACAATGCGAATAAAGCCAATGTACAGAGAACTACAAAAAACCAACTATGAAGACAATAAGCTTGCTACATGGGAGTTTTATTATTGAAAAGCATTTAGTAATAAAACATTACATCTAAAGTTTGCTTATTTCCTAAGAGAGAGAGAGAGAGAGAGAGAGAGAGAGAGCGAGAGAGAGAGAGAGAGAGAGAGAGAGAGAGAGAGAGAGAGAGAGAGAGAGAGAGAGAGAGAGAGAGAGAGAGAGAGAGAGAGAGAGAGAGAGAGAGAGATTAGTGCCGTAGGTCGAGTGTTCGAACTCCTGTCGAGCCAAGTTGAGGTTGAAGGAACCTTGTTACTACTGTATTCGTGATTGTTATATGATGTATTAACACATACTGCAGTTCAACGTTGTAGCGATATTTGTGCTTTTTATTTAATATCTTTCCTTAATATTTGTAGCCCTTCTAGTTCCATTGTCATTTATATTGGATAATACATTTCACGTCAATTTCTATTACCGAGGTCTCATTTTTCGGGATCCGTCCTGGCTCAGTCGGTAGCGCGCTCGACTTTTGATCGTGAGGTCCAGCCGGCGGCAGGTTGGTTTCCCGCCTTCGGATGTGACAGTAAAACTCGAGGTCCCGTGTAGCAGTTGGTGTCGGCACGTTAAAGAACCCTCACTACTCAATGGCCGTAAGTGCCGAGCATAGCAAAATTTAAAGCCCTTCACCGGCATTTGGTGACGTCTCCATTTGAGTGAAAGATTCTTGATTGGGACGTTAAACATTTCGGAGCCCTAAATACTGTTATCGAAAAATTGATTTTTGCGGATGCGTAGATGGCTGAGTGGTTAAAGTGGAGTATCAACGTAATCTTGAAAATGAACTGCAATATTTAGAACTCCACTAATATGCAATATAGACATTGTTGAATTTGGTTTACATGACCTGCAGGTCCCAAAGAACAAAATACAATTAACCAAGCTCAGAGAAATTAAAAAATGGTTTTAATTACGTAATAAATTATATTTTTATATCATTTTGCGAGTACATCGCATATTAATGTAAAGTTATTTAAGAAAGTTGTTTAAGAAAAAACTAATAAATTATATCCGTGTCTTATCCAGCTACACGTATTAGAGTTCCAATTTTCGATTAAGTTGTTGTATTTAAAAAAAATATATCCAACTCAGGTTATTCAAAACATTCACCATATTTTACACTCGACAATATTTACAAATGTATGTCCTGGTTACGTATGATATCTCTAAGACAGGACATTACTTATTTTGCAATCCGGTTATAAAGACACATCAACTTCCATCTTTGCCTTATCACAGTTGACAATATTACAACGTGATAGGTCGTGCCTCTACTGAAAGATCGACAAAGATGAAATATGTTGAGATAAGTTTTTAAAAAATAGCAGGGTAAGAAAGTGGTAGTTTACAGTGCTATTAAATATAAAATTAAAATAAACATGTTTTAGTTTCGGACCTACTTTAACATCCGTAGTAGAGCCGACCTAGATTAGTCGGTAGCGCGCTCAACTCTTGATCGAGGTCGTGAGTTCGAGTCCAGTTGGCGGCAGGTTGGATCCCTATCATTCGGATGAGAGAGTAAAAACCGAGGTCCCGTGTCACAGTAGGTGTCGGCACGTTAAAGAACCATTACTGCCCAATGACCGTAAGTCCGAGCATAGGGCAAAATTTGGTGACGTCTCCATATGAGTGAAAGATTCTTGAGTCAGACGTTAAACAACAATAAACAAACAAACATCCGGTCCGGTGTAAGTTCCGGTAATGTGTTTCACTAATCATCCGTTTTAAACATCAGTCGCAAGTTTATAAAGCCAGTATCTATAATTTGGATATTCTGATCGCATATATAAGGTTTTCTATGCTTTCATTACTACATTATATTGACATTAGCGATAGACGTTGATTTTACGATCTGTCTGTAAATCCAAGCTGTCAAACAGATTGTTTACAGTTGTAACCATGTATGGTCATACGTCCTGTGTGCTCCTGGAGGTTTCGTGATCTTTTGAATGGTTTATTTCATTTAGCTTTTTAAGCACGATTTTACATACATATTTATTGATACGTTTCTAAAGAAGAAAAACACTATAAACAGTATGTGTATAAATTTAAATATAAATGTTCATAAAAAGTTTTATTTTTGGTCACCCCTGCTTGAAACCCCAAAGGAAACTAATTTTTGGCCTTGTGGAACAACCATTTTGATTTACCATTTTGTGAATGTAACGGTTACTTTACTGAAGCATTGTGACTTTGTTTTTGAATTTCACAATTTTTTGTCTTTTAATACGTGTAGACTGGGTATTGGGGAATTTGATTGATATTTTTGGAATTTAAAACATTTTCCGTGAAGCTTAGAAAGCGCAGCGCCCTGGAATGATATTAAGAGACAGTTTATATATGTATGTAAGTCTTTTTTAAATTTCTCTGTTCTTTTTTGTTTAGTGCTCACAGTAGTCTTTTTAAATTTGACATTTGACAAGTAAATGTGTTGTAAAAGCTTTTGTATTTTTGGTGTGTTCCATCCAAAATGGCTGATGCTTCCCTTAAGGGTGCCGTGCACAAAAGCCAAGCGGTTAGTACCAGTGTGTGTGTGTGTGTGTGTGTGTGTGTGTGTGTGTGTGTGTGTGTGTGTGTGTGTGTGTGTGTGTGTGTGTGTGTGTGTGTGTGTTGTGTTCGGATATCTTAACATGTGAAACAAGGATTCGTAATATTCTTTTGCAAGGTGACAAGAATTCAATTTAACCCGAGGTCATTCAATATGAAAGCGATCTCTTACACTTTCTACAAGGAAAAGGGAATGGATCCGTTGTAATATTTAAAAATAAAATGAAACGAAATCAGGATTTATATATGTGACCAGTTTCCACCCTGGAATGATAATACCATTGGTACTTCAGCACCAATAAAACGAATCTTGGTCATTGTCTAAAATTAGTTTCGGCCATTAACCTATCAGATGCGTCTTTGGAATATGGATTGTTCCATAATTAATTCGATTCCAGTAGAAGAAACGCCACTTATAGGCCTACACAAAATTGATAGCCTATATTTCGACACGGAATCACCATTTCACTCTTTTTACATCAATACCCATTTTTTAGAGACAATTTGCCTTTTAAAAAATTACGCGGTTTTTGCAATTTTGAAATTAAAAAAAAAAATTAAAATGAAATAACTCGCATACCTTATTTAACCCAATCAGCAGATACGTGTTCATACATCAGTTTACCTACATTTAGCTTGGCTTTCTATTGCAAGCTCCACAATAATTAATGTTATATCAAAACATTTCATTAAATAAAATGATACATTGCCTTATCTAAGTGGGGCAACATAATTCCGTTTAAATTGCTTTAATTTATTAAAAATAATTGAAAGAAAAATTAAATATTAGCGATGTATCGGGGGAATACTATCGAAACTCCAAGAATCGACTTGTACCCGCTGAATATGCCGCCATTTTTGACAAGAGTAAAGCTACCAAAGTAATACTTGTGACAGACAGGACCTTATACAGTGTCTGGAAGCTACCAAATGACCCTCAGACCTTGTAAGAATTTTTTTCCGGAAAAGCATAACTGGATTCCCTGGGATTTTTTATCCTATTTGATGACGCTTGCTGAATCACCCTCATTGTGAAGGATGATCGATGTCATTTCGTTGTTATGTTCGATATCATATCGTTGGAGTCGATGTCATATCGTTGGCGTAGGAATTCATAGATGTCATATCGTTGGGATATTGATGTTATCTCGTTGGGGTGATTGATGTCACATCGTTGTGATGATAGATGTCATATCGCTGGGATGATGGATGTAATATCGTTGGAATTATATATTTCATATCTTTGAGGTGATCGATGTCATAGATGCCATCCATATCGTTGTGATTGCCGATGGTCGATGTCACATCCCTAGGATGATAGATGTTATATCGTTTGGATGATCGATATCATATCATTGGGATGATCCGTAGAAACCCAAATAAATAAATATATCTCGCTCTGTGATGTGATGTTTAAGACTTCATATATCTATATCTATATATATATATATATATATATATATATATATATATATATATATATATATATATATATATATATATATATATATATATATATATATCTCGAGATATATAACTAAGATTACATGGAACTTCTTGATTTGTCTACAAAACGTAAAAGCTCGTTAATTCAAACATATCACATTTATCTGCCACTTAACAATTGCTTTTCATTGATTTTTTTACATCGGTGTGTGCAGTGCATTGTTGATGGTTCAGGGAAACATTGTGCAGCACGAATTAATTTTGTATTTTCATTAAAACAGCAAGCTTAGTTTAAGCAATAGATATATTGAAGTGGCTAAGAATAACAAAAACAATAATAACAAGAGGAGAAATTTGACCTTTGATCCGATGACCTTGAAACTTCACAGACATATTCTTTGCATTATTGTTTATAATTATCTGTCGTTATTTTGAATTGAAAATTTCAATTTTAGTTGTGACCTTGACCTTTAATCCAATGACCTTGGAATTCTGCACAAATATTTTTGGGATCGTTTTCTACAAATCGTTTTCAATGACAGAATGATAGAGAATAATATTTACGAAAACAATAGGGTCTTATAACTTATGACCCTTATAATGGTAATAATATTGATAATAATAATAGTTAAAAAGGTTTTGCTTAGAAAATCCCCCTAAAAACAAACAAAAGAGAAAATACCACTAATTTCAACTATTTTGTAGTCGCTTTATATACCAATTCACTGGAAAGAATATTCAAACCGAAAATATTACCTACCATGTATTTATCTTAATATGGGTAAAATAGTGTATACTGCCGGGCGATCAATTCTCTGTGTGTACTCATTTGACAGAATATTTACAATATTTCAGCGTGCATGGTCATTTGAGAACTAATTTATTCAACATGCCGGGGGAAAATATTAGTAAGATACTGTCACAAAACCAAAAATTGTCTATTTGACATTGGTCAGCTCGATTTCATTCTAAAACAGCAAAGTATAGACTTATAGTTTGAAAAAAAAATCCTTTTAGCATTTGTTCAGAGCTTACTGACTTGAAACATTCATTGTGTTTACATAAGGTAGGATCATCTAATTCATTATTGGATCTATCGGTTATGGGGTTGCAGCCTCTCTCTTTTGCATTTTTCCTTTTTCTTTTAGTTAAAATAAAGAAATGAAGATTAAACACTTTTGAAGTTGCTTTTATCATAGGATTAAACCAGTGATGTGATTTAGAATATAGAGTTTTAGTGCTTAGAATTAAGGCTTCCAAGATCTTTTAAAATTCAAAATTCCTGGAATTATCTCATTCAATACTCTTGGAAGATTTGTGTTTGCTGACACCCATTTCATTTTGGGTAAATAATTAGTCTATCTATTTAACAAATGTTTGGGATAAAAAAAAACTAGAGAATACCTCATCGACCAAATCGGTTAATTCAAAATGTATCTCGAGAGCATACACACGAACACCCTAGCCATCTGCTGAACTCCACTTCGATTTTAATGCAATATATCTTAAGCATACAAAGATAATAATTTAGTTTCTGGGGGGTTACTAAGCTGAAATTCTGCACAGACTTTAAAAGTAATTGTTTTGCTGAATCAAACTTAAAACTTACTAGAAGGATTATCACAATCAATGTGATTTATTAGCGGATCGGCAGGCGTATTTTCCCGTCTGGAAGCAGAAGAATGCCTCTACGGTCTTCTAAATTTCAGGACTTTTTTCTCCGAAAGATGCGTAAAACCCTACCCCCTAGTGAAACAATGCATCACAATAATCTAATATATAGAATTATGTGCAGTGATCAGGCAGGGAATTCAGTTCACAAAATAGGTGTAAATCCATTAATATTCCCATGAAAAGTCGGAAAATTTATAACAAATGTCTCAAAATTTTCAGACTCGCTCCGCTTGTGAAAATATTCTTCACTTTCGCCTCCCAGCTTTAAATGTTCGGTCTGTCTCTGTTGAGGTGTGTATTGTATGACAGTTGTATAACCGTTTTAAAATGTAAAATTCTATATCACCAGACTCAACCCCTCCCATTTGAATATTTTCATTTGGTATCTATTAAAAAAGGTAGACAGTAAAAACCAAGGTCCCGAGTCACAGTAGGTGTCGGCTCGTTTAAAAACCCACATTGTTAATGGCCGTGATTGTCGAGCATACGCCAAAATTTGAAGCCCTTCACCGACATTTGGTGACGTCTCCATTGAGTAAAAGATTCTTGAGTGGGGCGTTAAACGACGAGACAAGAACAAACCGGTGTCATATAGAAAACTTCACCCGAAGAAAATCCCCCAGGAAAATTGTCTATATAGATAAGCTTCAACCTAATGAGAAAGTTTTTATATCAAATTCATTCCGCCTCCTAGGTTTTAATTGTATCTCATCTATAGATACATCATTTTTCCAAACTATGATCCAGGATTCTGATGCAAACTGATGCAGAAATAAACAGTGCAATTCACACACTTTACTGTGGTCAATGATATCGAGATTAAATGTTTCTCTCAGTCGCTGCAATCAATTTTCTGTTTGTATCATAAATCTTTTAATTAACTGATAATTCTTTTGGTGATTAAATCTAAAGCTCATATCATTTGGATATATTTCCGCTCACTTACAGAATATTTGGCGGCAAAAGCAAAGATCAAAATCATAGAAGTACCAACAATGCATATTTATTTAACTCTGATTAACATGCTCAGTATGTAACTAATTAAGATAAATAATTACCAAACTGATATAATTTCAGGCTCTAGCTTTAATAAATTTTCTAGGACAGATATTGTAATACTCAAATTATGTGAGAACGTCCCTTATAAGTTTGAATAAAATATGTGAGAAAGTTTTTTAAACGTTTGTCTCAAAACTTATAAATTCAAATCAACATGTGGGATTTATACACGCAGGATATTTTCCTATGGTATATTATATTTTGAAATACCATCATTAAACAGATTCATTATTTTTTTCCTAATTGAGGGTGAATGTTTTATATAAAGAAAAGCTTTCCATTGTTTTTATACAGTGAAACTTGTATTTAACGACCTCCTCAGGGACACAACAAAACGGGTCTTTATAGGGAGGTGGTCTTTATATAGAGGTTAATTTGTATACAATTGATACTAGTGGGGACAACAAAAACAGTCTTCATGACCAGGGGATCTTTATACACAGGTGGTCGCTAAAACAGATTTAACTATATAGTATTCATGCCGGCGAAGATTTTCTATGTAGCAAATTTTCTAGGAGGAAGGTTTTCTATATAATACACGAACAATTTTTTCCATAGGAAGATTCTCTATGCGCTGGTTTTCTGCAGGACACTGAGAGGTATAACTATGTATTTCGAAAATTGTTTCAGATACAAAAGAAAATTGAGTAGCTTAGTCGGTATTTATACGTTTATGAACTTTTTATTTTTACTTATTCTTCAAGGTCACTGAAAATCATGCTCGGATTATTTTTGTTTTATTTTTATGCGCCGTTTAACGGGTCTAATTTCAAACAAACAAACAAAAAAGTCTGATACAGAGAGCATCATACCCAACACTGTAGTTGGATTGCATTTAAGTAGATGTTACCTGACTTCCGCCGATAATTACTGGAATGATTTAATGGTTTTGTAAAATAAGAAGTTTTGCTTTCTGATGCTTCACCGCTATTTGAACTCTCTTGTCAAAAATAATCTGATGTATCTGATAATTTGAATTTCTTACATTTTTCCTTGAGTATTTCTTCACTATAAATGAATCAATGAATATTTCGTATTGATTGGTATCTACTTTCTTGTTTATTTCGGTATGTAATTATGTTTTCATAACGGAACATGAATTACCAATACCACGTGAGGCATAATAAGTGAGTAATGGATCGTGATGATAAATGTGAAGAAATGAAATTCAGTGTTGCCTTAAATGTAATAATATATAAAAATTAGAGATATTAACCGTCGAATGGTTCAGAGGAGAGTGTCCAGATATTGGGGAACATTGGAGAGTATACAGATTTTTGGAGAACATTGGATAAAGACGAACTTCCGGGAAATTCAAGAGGTGGGATCAGGTGTCATGGATGAGTAAGCACCCCCTCTTAAATAAATGATTTTAGTACCTATAGGTAATAAATCCACTCCAAAATAGAGTCATTGAAGTTCTTTCCATGTCACAGCTGGTGATGGTGTATTGCTAGAGTATATCACTCGCAAACAAGTGGTTTGGGATTCGATCCCTGGTATTCGCTTTTACCGAAAACTTAAAAAAATGAATTAAGTAAAAATTAAGAAGTGCCAATGGATAATCAAAACTCCAAGTCCATTAGAATATGACAAATTAGATGTACAAATGTTCTCAACCTGGATGGTACCAGGTGTGTTGCACTGTTACTGGTCTTTCTGGATGATTCTGAAAAGCAATTTGAGGTCCCGTGAAATGTGTGGAATGTAAAAGATAACTCAATGATAATCAGTACATAGGGCGCGTAATAGTAGTGGCAATTTACATCTAGCTTGTGACGGTTGATATAAGTGACCTATGTTGGAGGTGAAGACTTATTAAATAAGACCAAGCTTATGATTTTCTTTGCCTTTTCAAATATTGTCACAAAGTAAGCTTACTACGCTGCCATGGTTACAATTCGGTCGAGACAAAAATGATATGCGTTATCTAAACATGCCTTACGTCATCTGGTCTTTGATTACTACAATATTTCAAAAAGTCGATTATAACCGCGGGCAGTTGCATTTGTTGTCTTTGTAGTGTGGGATGGTCGTTCAAATAAAACGCAAAAGACGGCGTTGATAAAATGACTGGCTTGCCTTTAATATTCTGAAAATCAAAGGAAATACAATGTATATCTTTTCTCCGACCAAACTGAAATAAAATCCCTTTCTGAATTAAATATTTATTTTGAACGAGCTTTTGAAAATTAATTACAAACATTTCGTTTATATATTGCTCATTCAAGGTATCTACGTAGACTGTAACATCACATGAAATAATGATATGACTTGCAGTCTCGTTTTGAGCAACAGGTGTCAAAACCACGTGAATATGTGACCTAAATTTTGATGGCCCTTTGACCACTGGCCCACTTGACAAATATGGTACCATTCAAGTAACAATCACTACGTTTTACGAGAATTAACGTGAGTCCTTTTAGGATGACCACCTACTGCTCACAAACTGAGCTCCTCACCACAGTGTTTACGAATGTTTGGGTTTAAGTATTGAAACAATTACATATAAGTATATGTATGCTGATTGATTTATAAATTCTTTTACTCTTACACCGTGAAAAAAAAAAGAAACGAAAAATCATCGATTTTATACAGTAATTTAAAATTGGGATCACTTTGAAACACGAAATATTTGCAATCAATAGAAAAGCCTGTCATCTATCTAACTGGAAAAGACGTTATACCAGACGGTTCCATTGGAAATGATGTGAGTCATGGCCCAGCATCGATATTTTTGAAGTTATTGCATTCAGTATGAGAGTAAGTGTGCCCGTCATGTAATTGAATAGTTATTTTTGCCATAGATATGAACAACGTAATAAATATTATGTCAAGAGTAATTTTTCTCTCGATATTTGAATGATCAGAATGGCCATGTCTGTGTTTTATCTGAAGCAAGCATTTATAGGTACCGACTACTTTATAGTCCTTTGAGACATAAAACATCTACTTTATACTTCAGCCGTCGCTTTTATCTACTTTATGATACTCCCCATGATGCAATAACGCATATATGACACAAAAGGTATGGCTTGACTCAATGTCACTGATATCTGTAAATCGTTGTATACAATAAAGAAGGTAGAAAATCGTTTAAACAGTGGGATGCAATTCTGTTCCTTACTAATCAAAACACCTGATAAATGAGGGAATACTGATTTTGTTTGACATGTTTATGCCATTTAATATTGATATGATTTGTTTTTATCATATCACTTAGTTAAGAATGTTTGTTTGTTTGTTTATTGTTGTTCAACGTT
>BROG01001044.1:0-156881 GCA_030159075.1 Atrina japonica | reverse complement strand
TTTTTGTTCCAAACACAGACCTCTCAAATACGATTATTTCCGATTTTGCATCATAACTTTCTTTGCAAACTTTCTTGAATCCATCAATTTCCGGTCCATATAAACAATCACTGAATGATGACGTCATAGCTGTCACTAGCATATGGACTTCATGCAACAAGCCACTCGCGGTAACGTTTATAAAGCCAAGGCATCCGGCATGGTTAACGGTAATTATGCTATCATCAGGTCTGAAGTTAAGGTTTATCGATTTGGCTGGATTGCGATATCCAAATATGAAAGCTTTCACTGAGGCCAGTTTTACATCCACGGGACCTCCGGATATAGCGAAGGTAATGTTTCCGTAAGGCGAGACACCTTGAGACCAAATCCAACCCTTTGGGAATGAAACACCCCAGTTCTTCTCGAGATGTGCCGCTCCATTAACCCCTCTTGTGAATTCACCTGTCGTTTTATCGTGAACTTCGTAATAACGAATTGGAGAATGGAGGCTATAAACAAACCAGTGTAATGGTAGAAACGGTAGATTATCTATCCAGCCTTCTGGTCCCACACCGTCCGGACCCCAAGGTACCGGTTGACCAAGTTCTCCTTCCAAAGAAATATTTCCGAACTGAAATGAAAATTTGGTTGACGTTTCTGTGTTGATGAAAATTCCTTGTGAAAATTTTGACGTCATTTCCCACTTGAAATTTGACGGCGAAGTATCATTCGGGTCATGCGTCACTGGCTTTCCGTTGACGGTTATTGTAAGATCAGACAGACTGAAAGCTGCATCATACGATTTTAAAACACAAGTTGTTGATATATTATAACATTTCCGAACTAAAATTGAACTAAAAACAAGTGGGTTCTGATTGGTTGTCGCACTGTCTTGAGGAAGCACATGACCAAACAACAAACCAATGCTATTTAATGTGTCAAAGTCCACGATGCGCATATACCAACCTTCGAAAAATGGACCGGTTCGAGGGAATAAATGAGGATCATATCTGTTACCCTTGCAAATACAAATAACCATGGAAACGGCTGCAAGATGAAATGAATTCCATAGACAGGAACGGGAAGATGAAAAGGAGATCATGTTGATCTTTAGTACAGCTGCACTTATAATATTGTCCAGACGCCTCGTCCGTTACGTACTGGTCACAAGTACCCGATCCAGTGTTTTCATACATGTAACCTGTAATAGAACAAGGTGAACGTCATCGAAATTAAGGTAAGATAAGTGTTGGTAATGTTTAATAAGATGCTAATTTTCTCTCAGAAAAGACCTTTTCTACTTGTCACATTCCGTTCAGTTTTGTGGAATAGTTTGTATTCAGATCGCGTGACGTCAACTGTGAACAGAAATGTGCCCTAGCTATAAAGTACAGTTCATTCTAAAACTGTTTTGAATAAACTTGATTGCTCCATAGAAGTATAGATACCTGCGCATTATCACTATGTCAATATGATAAAACGAAAATTATCTAAACTTCTTTCAGTCACCTCAAAATCGTCCGGACGTTCATTCCCATTTCGTAATTGGTGGGCGAATTCACTATAATGCAATTTAACGTGCAAACGTCAAAAACAAACATGGCGGTTTAGAGACGTCAGCGACGACCGGGAGCAGTTTGTGAACGCACAAAGATTGCTGACGTAATATGCAAAGCATCCGCAAGATGGCTTACTACAAATAGATAACCTCCGATACAATATAAAATTAACATTTATGACACAATTTCGATAGTTGTCTAAAAAGTCATCTATATACACTCCATTTGTATTCCTGAAATAAATAATACAAACTATGATCCGTTGACACCAAAGGTACAAAATTGAAACGCCTATCTCGA
The DNA here is from genome assembly GCA_030159075.1 of Atrina japonica. Lineage (NCBI taxonomy): Eukaryota > Metazoa > Mollusca > Bivalvia > Pterioida > Pinnidae > Atrina > Atrina japonica. Next base: position 155,040 of record BROG01001044.1, on the reverse strand, counting down.
TCCGCCATGCGTTTACTTTAGATTACTTCTCAAATCTGCCTCCTTCCACTGTACATAATACATATTTCTGGTCACTTATGCGATAAACTCATTGACCGGAAGTTATGTAGGACCCATTTTTGTTGAATGTGCATAGTATTGTTACGAACCATGTCGGAACGGAACATTTCGGAAAAGGTCTATTAAGAGTATGGGAGGATTCTACTGGATATTTTTATGATTAATGTACTACTTTAAATTGGAATCATTTCACCGACTGAAGTTTGAAAAAACAAATCACAATCAAGTGTTTATAAATATCAATATACTGATAAAGAGCGACTAAAATTATAATATTGCGATGTATTATTCCGTTTTATAAGGATGCATCACCAAATTTTGCCAATGTACTTGTGGAATTCCAGTGGTGTCTGATAGGGTTCAGTGTAACTGTATTTAAACACTGGAAATTGTATCCAAAGAGCCCAAATTTCCAAATTTTCTCCTCGGATCGGGGTTATGTTCTATCACCAATCGCACTTGACAGAATTTAATTGCTTCGGTGTCATATAGAACCCCCTTTCCCCGAAAAAAAAACAATCGGAAATATTTTCATAACAAAAATTTGGATATATCCCTTTGGGGTAAGTTTTCTATAGATATCATTCCGCCTTCTCCGTGTAGGAAACTTTCCCACCTGTCCATTATAGGTTTGACTTTTATATCAGGTATCAGGGTGGATCCTGGTATTTTCAAAGAGGGGTTATAAAGTATATTGGACGACCCCCCCCCCCTTTTTTTGACAAAACGCAAAATGGCAAGTTGTGGTTTATTCTGAGTAAAGATTTAGTATAGGTTAAGTTATAATCCTGGTTTTTTATCGCCAGTTGCGCGATTCATGAAAAATGTTCCCCAATGTTATTTCCGATGCAAGTGTCCGAAAGGTCTTTCCGCATATTAATTTTTCTCTGCCTGATAATTTCAGTAATTTGGCGTTCAACTAAATAACCCACTGGCACTGTGGTATTTTTTAAGAGTCTCTTTGGTTGCTTTATACAAAATAAATTTAGTGCGCTAAAAGGTAGAAATATTTCCATTTACTTTACATGCGTTGCGAAGGTAAATATGAAAACCGGAAGAACTTATGAATCGAGAGTAAATGCAAGAGGATAACTAACCCGAATAATTCAGTCGTTATATTCCGCTCACTACGATCACTACATCACACCTCATTGGTAGAGGGCGCAGAATCATTCGAGTTGGAGGATAACGGTAATCCGGACTGCCTCGAAAGTTCCTAAGACCGTCAAATCTTTGCGTGTCAGTACTATTAATGTGGTATAACCAATAATCATTTATTATGTGGATCCATAACTGAACACAATATTGTGAAGTTCGTGTGAAGATTTTTTTTTACTTTATATATAACCTATACTTTAGAGAAAGTATAGAATTTTACCGTATATAAACGTATACTGTGCTGTGTACGCCCTTTCCGCCCCATTGAATCCGCAACTGGCTATATCCCTAGATATTTTTTTCAACGATAATTTTCTATATAGAAATACTTATGGGAGAAATTTTTCATTGCGGAAGGTTTTCTGTTTTTTAAAACGATGATTTTCTATATAGAAATACTTCTAGGGAAAGTTTCTCATTGCGTAAGGGTTTTTTTTTTTCAAACTGAGATTTAATTTTTATTTCATAGAAACATTTTATGTGACAGATAGACCATAACTCCTATGTATCCGGCTCAGAGAGAGAGAGAGAGAGAGAGAGAGAGAGAGAGAGAGAGAGAGAGAGAGAGAGAGAGAGAGAGAGAGATTTTCCATTCATGTGTTATAGACTTACTGCTCGTCAAGTAGATCTACATCGTTCATCCATGAGCCTTGATTTTACACAAAATGTTAAATAACGTCGCGCCAACGCAACCGAATAGTTTTGTTTATGTATTTTGATACAACATGAAAATATAGCAAGAAAAATCCAATGAACTAAAATCAGTAAAGGTAAATATAATTCCGGGAAGGTCAAAGTACATGGTAAATCTAATGACCTGAAATACACTTTTGATAAGATTGGTAACCTTACTGTGACTCCCAATGTAATCTGATGCCAAAAATAGATGTATGATCTTGTACCCGTAATTATCTATCTATCTATCTGTCTATCTATCTATCTATCTATCTAGCGATCGATCTATAACCACCTACCAAACGTTTATAGACTTTTTCATTTTTTACTTTATATTTCATACATAACCAAATTTTTTTTCAATATAATATCGTGAAGCCAATTTTGATCGTATTTGAATACCGTTAAACAAAGGAAGTTTCCAAGTTTCGTTGCTTATAAATGAATTTTTCTAATTTGTTAATTCAAACATTTAACAATTTAGAGGCAATTGCTCTAGTCATTGTCTTTTTAATCTTACACTTTACTTAACTAAATTTTAAACTCGTCCAAGGTCAAAATGAGTTCACAAGACTCCACCCCGCCAGGTTATATATGGACTTTACTACAGCCATGCATTTACGACAGCAATTACGGAAATTTACAAGTCCAATATCAGTTTGCACTTTTACCCCTCAATCTCATGTTTCCGGTCTGTACTAATTTTGTGCTTGTCAAGCAAATAGAGCTCGCTTTACTTCGGACATGCCGAAGTTAAAAGTATCTCGCCGTTTAAACCTCTAACATTGTTGGAGTAGCGATACTCTTGACTTACAGATACATATGTCGATACATAGTGGTTAGTCCCAAAGAGGCATCCCCCATCCCTATCAGTCAAGAATATTCTTATATCTTGTAAATGGTGAAGATCCCCACCCATAAACCGTATATTTTGAATGATACATGGTGAGTCAAAAGGAGTTTAGACTTTGTTTGGGAGACTATGTAACAGCGTCAAATTTTATAACTAATGCCATCCATAAAAAATGTTGATTTTCTGTAACATGACCTATTCACTCAAAACCCTGCGACTTTTTTTTTTTTTTTTTTGCCATACCAGTTATATTTTTTCCCCAGGGGTTCAGTATGCCCCACTGATATTTTACATGTATATCACAGTATATATGGTTTACAGTCCCCCCCCCCCCAAAAAAAAAAAATCCTGCCTACCTACTTACAGTAAAAAATCTAAGCTGCATTACAGCAAACCAACAAATTTTTAACAATGTCCTAATCATCATCATTTCTATTGATGCTTGTCTAACGTCTGACGTCTGTTTCAATTGAACGTTTGTAGCTGCAGATTCAAGTCTGCACAACTGAATTCTTTGGTTGTTATCTAAGATATCTAAATATTCAAATTCAAATTTTTCAAACAGCCTATAACAAATACTCTCAGGTTAACTTTTTGACTTCCAACTTCTATTTCTGTAATAACTGATCCTACAAATTAGTTTAACATAAGGTCGTTGTTGACCCTGATTTTATCAATAAATTCTTGAAATTCTGGGGCGTAAACCATGTAAAATACATTGTACATGTTATTCTTTGTTAATTGTTTGCTTGTATTCAACTGTCAACTGATTTTAAAGAATTAACTTAGTTTTCTCCTAAAACAAATTCAATTTGGAATGAATGAGTTGTTACTCTCTAATTTACAGAGAAAAAATATTAAAAATAATATGTATGATCATAAAATATGAAGTTATGATGTGAATAATCCTGTTTTCTAACTTATTTGCAAAAATGATAAAATGATATAATTTTTATATTCTGGATACTCATAATATTTTGTATGGATAGATTGTATTTAAATAGTATTTTTCCATTCATGAACAAAATTCCACTCAGTGATGGTTGGGCGCCGCCATTACCGAGTCCTTATTTCGACAATTACATCATTTAATGTTGTGCACACAATATATAGCCCAAACAAAATATAATACTTCCAATGCTTACTTGAGAATGCTGGGCAGATGATAAAGCTTCTAGTCTGCAGTTAATGATTTGATCCAGTTATCGTGTTCTTGAATTTACTCCAAACGCCTTAACGGAGATTAATTGAATATTTGTTTTTGGAGCATATATGCTGGTAGAAAAAATATAATTACTCGCTTGCTTCACTGCATTTTCAAAGACATGTCACAAGGAAGCAAATAAAATTTTGTTTTACACTTGTTTGTGTTTATTAACCCATTCACCCCATGAGACAAATTTAGAATGTCCTGTGTCATTGATTTTAGGTAGAGTCCATTATTTTCAGTGGTAGATGAGTTATGACATTGCAGTATTAAACGAAATATACATGTAAACAAAAGAAGATCACGATCGAAATTAGGACCTTGACAAATTTCAGACCCTCAATACTACTTTCAGTTTGACTTGCACTTCCCTTTGTAAGTTTTAGTTTCTTTATTTGTAGGACCAGCTCTGATATTTAACCAGCTATATATAAGCTAAATTTTATATATTGATATGGCCGCTAGAGGTATAATTAGGATCTGAAACACAGGCCATTGTTTCATGCAATCCCCCACAGAAATAACACCCCTATACCAAAATGTACCCAACTTATTTATAGAGCAGAATGTAGGTCATCGCTTGTACTGGCTATAATTTAACAAATGTTGCTATTTGTGAGTTCAAATCTAGTGATACAAGTTGATAAATATTTCTTCTATAGCATAATTTGAACAATTTTTAATTTTCCATTCCTCAAAAATCAGTATTTGACCTTCATTTGCATACATGTGTATCATATGCAGTCATTAAGGATGTTATGTAAAAAGGTGTTAAAAACCATTTAAATTCACAAAATAACATGCAAGAACGATACTGATAGTATTTATGACAAAGAGCGGAGGGTATGAAATGTACTTCAAAACAATTAAAAACAAATATTGTGAATTCATTCTACAAATTTTTGTTATGGAGATGGTGGGCTTGGGATTTTTGTTGCAGATATCCTTAATCACTTGTCCATAGTACTAGTATCTAGTGTTGAAAAAAATAAATTTGTATCTCTGATGTGATCCTTGTCTTCATGTACCGTATTCCACCCATTAAGCACCCATGATCATTTAACCAAGGCTCATCCAGTCACCCTGAAGTCAGAAAACTATGAGCCAAAAAATTAGTCAACCAAGATATTTGTAGCCAATTGAATATTGATACCAAATGTTTTTATCTTTATGTTAAATGGTGGCAACATGTCAAAACTATGTGCATGTATATATATGTGTGCCGTAATGACAATGAATGTGGTACTGTATTTCATTTGCATGTCTGGAGGTTGGGATGATTGGGAAAATTTCGAGACAATACCATTCAAGCATGCCCTTGTATCTGATGCTGTGTATTTGTTGTTAAATGTATTGGTAGGGGTCTGTGGTCATGCAGCATTGCTAAATATTTTCTCTTTTGAATAACGGTATGATACACAACAAAACATGTTCCGTACCAAAAACTGCCAAAAAATTATTTGTCATTGGTAACATCTTTCAGTCAATCTTGAAAACAATTTTAGTCATTGGCTAATGGTAGGGTGTGGTCATATTTAGACTCACCCGAATCTGTAACTGTAAAGTCTGTTGTCAAAATTTCGGGGTGGGGAGGGGGTGAACAAGTTAGTTTTTAATGTAAAATCATTTTGAAATTTGGATTCTAAATTATACACTCCAGAATTCTTACAGTGGATTTTACCATTCTTTGAAATGAACATTGCAGGAGTCAATGACTTAAACAGTTCTTTGTTTTACTTTATGCCTTAGGTGTACTTGGAGGAATTCTTACAAAACATATGATGGAGTCCAGCTCCCTTCAACTGCCATTCCCTTGGCAGGACCTGGTTACAGCCCTTGTGACATGCTCCAGTGCACAAAAGACCAAAATGGCAGACATCTGGTATAAAGATCAGACATTTTCCAAGTACGGAAGTCGACCAGACTGGACAGAGCTTTTTGACAGACTTACTCAAGAGGAACCAGTGATTGATAAAGAACAATTGAATTTGTAAGTTTTAGCTTATATTATGTCTTCCTTATATTATGTACCTTTCAACACCGCAATCCTTTATAGAGTGGTCAAAGACAATAGATAAAAGCATACCATTTTGAACTAAGGGGTAAAAGGTTTATATTTGTTGAAGTGGATAGCGTCTTCCTGTTTTGTGTTCAAGTTTTAACATTTTTATTCCTGATAATTGTTGATCAGGAATTTACATTTCACCTTCATTGCCATCTGGCAATTCTAGATACTGTAAATCCAGAAATTTTCGCAGGACTTTATTTTCGTGATTCACAAGTTCTAAATTTATTTGCAAGATAATATTTTTGCAATTTCATACGCCAGTTTCGACTTACTATCATCATACTTCTTTACGCAATAATTTTATTTTCGTGAGCAAGAGATCTCGCGAAATTAGACGTAAATAAAATTCTCGTGAATAAAAACAGATTTACAGTATGGTGATAGGCTGACAGTCACTGACTATCTCACATAAACTCATCAAACTCAATGCCAGACTAACATGCTGTTTATAGGAAAGAGCTGAATAGTTAGTGAGACAGAACAGGGATTTTTCTAGCTCAGTTTTGGGTTCCATTACAGAACACATTTTAAGTGGAAAATGCCATATATTTTCCCCCAAAATACAGGTATACAAAAATTCCAAATTTGGAATTTCAAAATTAAGATTTAAGTATTTTCAAACAAATTCTCAAATCTAGTTTTTCTGTTTAGTTAATACATAAGATATTTTCCCAGTTTTTCAGACCAAGAATTTAGGAGGTAGGACATTCCCTGAATTTATGATTTAAGAAATTTTTGTATACATGTAGATACTTTCATAACTCTACAGTGTGTTAAAATCAATTTTTTGTCATGGAGTCTGTTTTAGAGGATGATAAAATGAGATGTTTGTCATGACAAGAAGTTAGATCTGCCAGTTTCTGTTGGCTGTACTTAGAGGTTTCTGTTACTGAAATATTGAATGTTGAGTGGTGAGAGGATGAGAATGAGCAATGGTGAATGCATGGAAGTAGGCAGTGGTGAGAGGATGATAGTAGGCTGTGGAAAAGAGACTGAAAATAGGCAGTGGTGAGATGATGGAAGTAGGCAGCAGTGAAAGGATTAAAGTAGGTAACAGTGAAAGGATGAAAGTAAGCAGTGATGAAAGGATGAAAGTAGGCAGTGGTGAGAGAATGAAAGTAGGCAGTGGAAAAGAGACTGAAAATAGGCTGTGGTGAGTGGATGAAAGTAGGAATTGGTGAAAGGATTGAAGTTGGCAATGTTGAGAGAATGATAGTCGGCAGTAATTAGAGGACTGAAGTAAGCAGAGGTTTTAAGCAGACAGTGGTGAGAGTACGAGAGTGAAAAATGTTGAGAGGATGAAAGTAAGTAGTAGTGAGAGGATGAGAGTGGACAGTAGTGAGAGGATAGAAGTGGTGAGAGAATGAAAAATATTGTAGAGAGGAATATAGGCAGTGGTAAGATGATGAAAGAAGATTTCAGTGGTGAGAGGATAAAAGAAGATTTCATTCGGTTCAAAAGTATTTTGCGAATTACTAAATAGATGTTGCCTGAAGGAGACTTGTGTGGAAATCCTTGCTTAACACAGATACATTTACAGACTTTGCTATTCTATCAAAGTGCCACTGATTTCAAAACCTATTTTCATCAGTTGAAATAGGATTCTTGTCTCAAAATTGGTCAAAATGAAATCAAACAGTCGTTTGAACAGCATACTGTGTTAAAACGTATTCTCATCATAAAAAATGTGAATATAATTATTCCCTCGGGGTCAGGGGGGCTTTTGTATACAAAACATATACCCAGTAACCAGTAGAGATACTGTAAATCCGGTTTCATTCACGATAATTTTATTTACCGGTATGTGTTATTTCGCAAGAGGTTTTGCACGGAAAAATAAAATTAACATGTAATGAAGTATGATAATAGTATTGCAAATTTGGCATACGAAATAGCAAAAATATAATCTCGCAAATACATTTAGAACTAATGTTGTATTCTGAAAATAAAGTACCGTGGAAATATCTGGATTCACAGTATCATTGTTTGGCTTCAAAGTTTGGAATTAGTAGAAGTCTGCCAGTCTGAGACTTGTAAAATTTGCAGTGGTCAAGGTTGTGCTGTAGCTAGTCCGGATTAAAATTTACAGTATAAACATGAGCAATGAGTTATTAAAAGTTAATCATGTACAGTGAAACCTGTATATAGGGGCCACCCAAGGGACCAGAAAATATTGACCTTTATGTGCAGGTGACCCCTATACACACGTTCAATTAAGTTGAAGTATGCAGTCAAGGGACTTGAACAAAAACTGGCCTTTATAAACAGGTGATCCTTATATAGAGGTGACCGCTATAGCAGGTTTTACTGCACATTGAAAAGTGACTCATGATGGTATTAAAACACAAATATTACCGATCCACTAAATACAATCGAATTTGTTAATCCATTGTACCAATATGGGACTAGTATATTTGTCGTAAGTTTTGTTTCCGTAAAAGTCCAACTGACTTGTGAGATTGAATTTCTAAATTTGAACCCTGGAATTCTGGGTAAAACTTTTTTTTTTGTGTTATATTTAAGTGTTCCTGTATTTAACCAGTTGAGACAAGATCTTCAGTCAACTCTGTTATATTTTTTCGTACAACATCGTGACGACATTCCCACACGCTGTTTGTCAGACTTTGTCGATAAAGTCAAGTTTACAGATACAGGAACCTGGGAAGAGATCTATGTAAGAATGCTTGCAGCTTATGTTGAAGTAAGTACTGAACCAGTATGTGTGAGACCTCCTGAGACCACTCTTATCTCCTGAGACCACGCTTGTAAAAGACCTTCTGTCTCCTGAGACCACTCTTATCAAATGCCACTTTTATCCTGAAACAGCTGTTATAGAAGACCACCTTTCTTCTGAGACCATATGACTCCTGAGACCACGCTTGTAAAAGACCATCTGTCTTCTGAGACCACTCTTATAAAAGACCACCTGTCTCCAGAGTTCATTTGTCTCCTACCACTCTTATAGAAGGTCACCGGTCTTCTGAGACCACTATTATAAAAGACCATCTGTCTCTTGAGACCACTCTTATAAAAGACAATCTTTCTCCTAAGACCACCTGTCTTCTGAGACCACTCTTATTAAAGACCACATGTCTCCTGAGACCATATGACTCCTGAGACCACTCTTATAAAAGACAATCTTTCTCCTAAGACCACCTGTCTTCTGAGACCACTCTTATTAAAGACCACCTGTCTCCTGAGACCATCTGACTCCTGAGACCATCTGACTCCTGAGACCATCTGACTCCTGAGACCACTCTTATAAAAGACCACCTGTCTTCTGAGACCACAATTGCAAATCACTTGTTTAAATAATCCTTTTGATAAACCAGAGGTGCCAGGAACATCCCATTTCCATTGTCAAATTGCAACAGGTGTAAATGTGTAATTTGCATCATGGGTAAGCCAAGTGCATACATCACAGTGTCACCCATCCAGATGCTGACCATATTCACTTTTGTTTAACTTCAGTATATGAATATGAACACAAAAGCTAGCTATTGGACTAGACAGTTAAACTGCCTATATCCATGACTGTTACACTACCCCTTACGCAGACAAGCTTCAATCCGAAACTTCATGAGTTCATTCTGAAATCCACAGCTTACACTATGCCCTTTAGCTGTACATCCAGGATTTCAGGCTCTGTTGCTGCCACCAAATGTAAAACACACACTGGGTTTCTGTTGAGTGCAACACATCACACGGTCATCCATTCAGATGCTGACTGCATTCGCTGTTGACTGGCTTCAGTATATCAATATAACCACCAACCAACCATCCACAAAACTAGCTACTGGGCCTGACAGTTAAACTGCCTATATATCCATGGCTGTTACAAAGACACTTGCTGAGTGGTTAGAGCATTGCGCTTTAAATCAAACGGCCTCTCATCTCTGGTTCGAATCCCGCTAGGGTCATTTCGAATTAAGTGGGAAAGTTTGCCAGTTTTCTTGCGGAAGGTCGGTGGTCTTTACCCGGGTAACTGGGGTTTCTCCTCCACCAAGAAAAACTGGACGCCATCATATGACTGAAAAATTGTTGAGTGTGGTGTAAAAAAAAATCAAATCAAATCAAATCAAATCAAGTCAAACAAAGACACTTTATTTTCCAGTTCTATATTTAGATGCTGTTTACTTACTTTATACTTATTGTACGTTGGTTTTCACTTTTGTTTTTCAGTGTAAGAAAGACGTTAATGGAACTAGATCAGATTTTGCACCCTCTGCCTGTCAGTACGACATTTCATCTCAAAATCAGGAATTTGCCTCTAAAGTATGTGAACAACTGAGGCAGGCAGGACAGAGGATGCCATCGCCATGGCAATGGAATGTAAAAGTTATAAACGGTAAGCTTTGAATTAGTCATACAGTTCATCTGAAAATCAGCAATTTATTTCCAAGCTGTTTGAGCAACTGAGGTAGGCATTCAAGATGATAACATTACCATGGCAACAAAATATAGCAATTGCAAAAGAGGGTTCTAAGACTGAAGAGAAAAGGTGTATCTGGTTCTCAGACATTTCCTTATATCTGTAAATATGTATTTTTATTGTAGGATGAATAAACACCCACCTACCAATATTTTAGAAAGAAAAATAGATTCCTTCCTTATGATACAAATGAGTTTCACATGCTGTTAGGCAAATCATTGGTTGGTTTGCTGTAACACGATTTTTTTTACTGTGATTAGGTCGGTAGGAATTTATTTTTATTTAGAAAATTGTAAACCATATGCATGTACAATATACATGTGTAAAGCCTCAGTCATCACTGGCCGTACGTCCACTCTACAGGATATGTACGTGAGCGTGTCCGACAAACTCTGCGATTTCCCAATAACATACATCACTCTTACTCCCAACTTACAAATTGCTACTTTTTTCTGCCTTACCACCTCTACCACTCTTACCTACAACATATAACGCAGAGGATGCATGATTTAAAACCTGTGCGTCTGGTCGTGACTAAGGCTGAAGCAATGGGAAGGTATTGGAATACTGGTGAACAAAAAATTCCCGGAACGGTAATAATAAAATTTGAGTTGCAGAGTTTTGAGTGAATCGGTCGTGTTACACAGCAAACCAACAATTTTTTGTGGATGGGTAAATGATATATGTATACTGTCAAAGAAAATTCCATGTTTAAATGTAATTGCAGTAATCCACAAAAGAAGCTACAGATATGGGATTGAAATTAAAATATAATATAAACCCCCTGCCACCCACCTTGCTACATTTTCAGAATCAGTTTGGGTTTTTTTGATAATTTTCCTTTCATGTAAGTTTTTTTTGTTTTTTTTTTCGTTGGAGGTGGGGGCAGATTTCACTAAATGAGTTTAAAACAACAGCACAATAAGAATCTAAAAAATAAAAAAAAAATGTAGATAATTAAAAAGCATTTATTATTTTCCCTCATGAGTATGAATGTAGACCCATAACCTCTGAGATACTGTAATACTTATTTGACCCCTGTGCAGATGCCTTTTCAGATTTTGTTTTTTAAACATTGCAATGAAAGATTTGTTTTCAGTTGATAGTTCCCTCTCTCAAGTGGCCAATACTAGATTAAATCACTCTTTATTTTCTTCATTTAGAAGTCTCTCACTTCTGGTCAGCGCAAGTTCGAGCCTCATTGTCTTTACAGATGACCAGTGGTCTCTTTCCGGGTTTTCTCCTCCACCATTAAAAACTGACCGCTATTCAAAATCAAAATTTTCACTTAGATCCAGTGGACAAAAAGGAGACTGCAGACTGTAAAACAACTGATGAACCTCATGATAAATATAGGATAACTGATAAGGACCAGGATGTAAGCGCCACCACCAAAGAGGATGTTATTGTGATTGAGGATGTTATCATGATCCAGGATGATGTTGAACAGCCTGTGGCAAAGAAACCAAGAGTTGATGGTAATGTAGTTAGTCTATTCATATTTGATAATGCGAAAACTAAGTGTGAAGTTATTGTTGTCATATATTTTCCCAGATTTATACTGTGGCCCAGGCATTTAGGAGATAGGATAATCTGTGTTAATTACACAAAATTTTATTCAAAATATAAATAGGCTACATACATACAGTTCAGCCCGTTATAACACCCTCCCTTATAATGCCAAACCCGCATAATGCCACTATTTCTTGGAGAATGGATTTCCCCTCATATAAATCACCTGTTATAACGCCAAAAACCGCACATTGCCATTCGACCCCAATTTTCAAGTATAAAAGGTCATTTATGCTTGTAAAATAAACCAAACTTATTGCCGCACCAGATAAATAGCCAGGGGTATATATACACAAATAAACAATGTTGAGTGCAGGTCTGTAATTAGTGTTACATAAACATAAATTAGACAGTTATTTAAAGTTAATTGTCCAAGGTTTGGTAGATTGAGTTGTAGATAGGGCCAAAATTAAAATATTGTTTGGTTCCCCTTCCCCGTCTGACTCGCAGAAATCGCTGCGACTGCAATAGCTAAAAAATTACTCATCGTTATGCCTAATTATCCATACCAGCAGTTAATACTATCTCTTGTGATACCCCAATACTATCTCTCATGATACCCCAATACTATCTCTCATGATACCCCAATACTATCTCTTGTGATACCCCAATACTATCTCTCATGATACCCCAATACTATCTCTCATGATACCCCAATACTATCTCTTGTGATACCCCACTACTATCTCATGTGATACCCCCAATACTATCTCTTGTGATACCCCAATACTATCTCTTGTGATACCCCCAATACTATCTCTTGTGATACCCCAATAATATCTCTTGTGATACCCCCAATACTATCTCTTGTGATACCCCAATACTATCTCTTGTGCCCAATACTATCTCTTGTGATACCCCAATAATATCTCTTGTGATACCCCCAATACTATCTCTTGTGATACCCCAATACTATCTCTTGTGATACCCCAATACTATCTCTTGTGAAACCCCCCCCATACTATCTCTTGTGATACCCCAATACTATCTCTTGTGATACCCCAATACTATCTCTTGTGATACCCCCAATACTATCTCTTGTGATACTCCAATACTATCTCTTGTGATACCCCAATACTATCTCTTGTGATACCCCAATACTATCTCTTGTGATACCCCAATACTATCTCTTGTGATACCCTAATACTATCTCTTGTGATACCCCAATACTATCTCTTGTGATACCCTAATACTATCTCTTGTGATACCCCAGTCATCATCCATGGACAATTATTAACTCCTGATAATCTTTTAATTAGATTAAAAACGTAAACGTCACCACGTGTTGATATGTCAGGCGAAGACTTGAAGATCGGCCACTTATATCATTAACAATTGCATTTCATATTATCGGAAAATTATGTTCCACACCCCAATTACACTTACAAAATGCAAACTAAAAATGATAAAAGTTGTAATATAACCCCAGGCTAGAGGCGGGAAGGGGGAACTAAAATATTTTTTAGGCTGGCCTAGGGTATCGTATACAGTATAAATAGAGACTTGAAAATGGAAATACCTCGTAAACGGACAATTTTAACACTTGCTGAAGAGGGATATTGTCAATTACATTACAATACATCCAAAATTATCATATTATTTTTTAACACAGTGGTAAAAACCGTTGGTGATGGAATTTTGTCATTGTTTGATCGTGTATGTTGTTATGTAGACAATGATATTTGTATCCTGTCCATGAATTTGTAAACAGTGACAAGCATTGTGACCATTTTGAAACAATCAACGATGATTTTATCATCGAATCTCTTCGCAATGATGACCCTGAATTTGGGTGTTACAATGATGACGACCCTTCACCTTCTACTGTGATATTTACACAGTCCCAAGCAATGTCTTACACAGAGTTGTCGTTCCTTGCAAGGACCGACAACTCTGTGTGAGTGATTGAGGCCCAAACAGCGGTGGCCATTGCCGCATGAAATCTGGAGGGTTTACAAAATTCAGACGAAAGTGTCGTAACTAATGCCAGTCAAATACATGTAAGTGTCCTGTGATCTCATTCAATGAGTGTAAAACAGTTACAGATTACAGACCTTTTTTTAAAAAGTGAGTAGATCAAAATGTACATTTTACAAGTTATAGAAATTAGAATGTGACTGTGTATGGTGTCCAGAACATATACTTTTAAATTTCATTATCCTTAAATATTATTGAGATGTATTATAAATTGTGTTTGTGTGTATTTAAGTATGTATGTAGGCCAATAGAATGTAAGCCATGTTCATGCATTCAGTGTCTTGTACTTAAACTTTTACATATGTATGAGAAAACCTCGATATAATGCCAAACCCGTTATCCTGTCAAAATTCAGAAAAACGAAAGGTGGCCTTATAACAGGGATAAACTGTGTGTGTGTATATATCTATATATCTCTCTCTCTCTCTATATATATATATACACGTGTATATATATATATATATATATATATATATATATATATACATGTAGATACACACACACATATATATCTTTAGATATTCTTTCTGAACCCCTGCCATTAACACTCAATTGCTGCTTGGCTCGAAGTAAATCAACACGACAACGATACTTTGAAGCATGTAGAGTGTAAACATTTAACGGATGAATGCTTGTCGGAATGCATTTATTGCCAATAATTTTTTATGTTGTTGGTATAAAAGCCATCTATATAAACACAGAGTCAATGAGAGACTGCTACCGGAAATGTTGATATATATTATTTGGTGACATTTTAGGCATTTTTGTCTCATAATTTTATTCTTGTTTTGATCTTTTGTATAGATTTGGATACAGACACACACAAGCAATTTTCCCAGCATTCTCAACAGAGTGTCACAGACGGGGACGTTTTGGACCAGGACACCACAGTAAGTATAATTATACATTGACACAGTAACTCAGTAACTCAGTCGTAAGAGCACCAAATTTTCAACATGAAGGTCCCTGGTTCGATCCCCAGTTGACAAGTCTGTAAACATCTCTCTCAGTGCCAGACAGGGATAGTTGGCAAGCCTGTTAACATCTCTCAATGCCTCACAGGGATGGTTGGCAAGTCTGTTAACAAATCTCTCAGTGCCTCACAGAGATGGTTGGCAAGTCTGTTATCAAATATCTCACTGCCTCACAGAGACGGTTGGCAGGACTGTTAAAAAAATTCTCAGTGCCTGACAGGGACAGTCCAGGGACGGTTGACAAATCCTTAAACATCTCTCTGAGGGTTGGTTGGTAAGTCTATAAACATTTCTCTCAATGCCTCACAGGAATGGTTGGCAAGTCTGTAAACATCTCTCTCAGTGCCTCAAAGGGATGGTTGGCAAGTCTGTAAACATCTCTCAGTGCCTCACAGGGATGGTTGGCAAGTATGTAAAAATCTCTCTTAGTGCCTCACAGGGATGGTTGGCAAGTTTGTAAACATCTCTCAGTGCCACACAGGGATGGTTGGCAAGTCTGTAAACATCTCTCTCAGTGCCTCACAGGGACAGTTGGCAAGTCTGTAAACATGTCTCTCAGTGCCTCACAGGGATGGTTGGCAAGTCTGTAAACATGTCTCTCAGTGCCTCACAGGGATGGTTGGCAAGTCTGTAAACTTCTCTCTCAGTGCCTCACAGGGACGGTTGGCAAGTCTGTAAACATCTCTCTTAGTGTCTCACAGGGACGGTTGGCAAGTCTGTAAACATCTCTCTTAGTGTCTCACAGGGACGGTTGGCAAAGGCTTAAGTAGTCATGTCTCTCGTTAAATCAAGTCAAAGCAAGCAAGCATGTATCATTATTACCTGATGGCCTGTATAAAAATTATTTGTTATTTTGGATTGCTCAAACTTAAGTAGTTTAATCAGTGACGTCACAACTGTGCAACAGTTCACTATAGTAAAACTTGCTTTAGGAACAACTTGTGTATAAAGACCACCTGGTCATAAGGACTGTTATTTTGCTGTTGCCAATAGTACCATTTGTGTACAAATCAGCCTATATATAAAGACTTTGTATCCATAAGAAGGTCTTTATATAAAAGTTTCATCGTAATTTCATCCCAATCCGATGAACTGTTTTCCAACTGTAATGTCATACGCAGCTTTGCAGTGTTAATTATGTGTGATCTTTGGTCATTTTGTTGTATGCATTGTACATATATAGAGTTACTTAGTGTTAATTATGTGTGATCTTTGCTCTTTTTGTTGTATTGATTGTACATGTATAGAGTTACTTACAGTGTTAATTATGTGTGATCTTTGCTCTTTTTGTTGTATGCATTGTACATGTATAGAGTTACTTACAGTGTTAATTATGTGTGATCTTTGCTCTTTTTGTTGTATGGATTGTACATGTATAGAGTTACAGACAATTTGAGAACTTAAAAATCTCATATTTATTATAAAAACCCATTGTCATTTATGATAAACAATGAAAAAGCGAATATTACCATATTATCGATATCACATGTGTACCTGTGAAATGACAATGGATACTTTCAGATGAAACTTCAGAGGATAATTGATGTTTGGCAGTCAGGCCGAACTACCGCAGATGGTTCTCTGGATTTGGACATTTTCTGTACCCCAAAGGTATGTTGAAAAGATGTCGAAAAATATTATTGGTAAAAAGCAAATTTTAATCATATTAATTCAAGATTAAATTTTTTATGGTAATCCCAGAATGGAGTTGGACAAAACATGACTGTAGTCATCTGTACAATGGCTACAGAACTCTTTTTCATTCTTTTTGGAAGTCACGAACCCATGACAACATAATTTAAAAACTGTATTAAAATTTTTTAAAAATTTCGGAATTTTCACCAGTAAAAAATTTTAGTATATGGCTATTAATACGTCATAAAGATAAGCAAAGTCTTCTACGTTTTTCTCTACCTAGGCTCAGTTTTTAATGGGTTATAAATTCTCCTTTATACATTTTTAGGTAACCAGAATCATCTACTGTGATCAGTAAATATATGTCACGTTTAAACTTTCAGTCCTTTTCTATTTCTTTTATCTAACAATACGGGGCCTGAGAAAACCCATCAAAAGCTCTTGGACTTGGGAATCCTTGCTAAATAAAAAAAGCATAAATTTTATACTGGGCTTATTCTGTTCCAGTTTGGTTGGTAGCATCAAGGGTAATGAAAATTGCAAGTTTCAATGCCTCCGAGTCAAGGGGTCCATAAGTACTGTAAATCCTGAAATTTTTCGTGGGACTTTGTTTTCAAGATACGCAAATTCTAGATTTATTCGCGAGATTATATTTTTCGAGATTTAGAATCCCGATTTTGTCATACTATTGTCATATTTCATTATGTGATAATTTCATTTTCACGATGAGTGCTCACTTGTAATTATGCGTAAATAAAATTCTGGGGAATAAAACCGGATTTACAGTAGATTGGGGACTGCAATAATAGTTACGGCGCTTTATGACCATTATTTAGTGTCTTATTTATATGCACATGTTATAATCGTGCCTTCGTTTACAGATACAAGCTGCTTGTAAAAAGATCGAGATAACGGCACTTCCTGAATCAGCTTTGATGACAGCCTGTCAGCATCTTGTGTCGATCAGTGACATCATCGGCCATGACAACTGTGTCTGTTTTTTGTCGACAGTTTTATGTACAAGGGTCAGTGATACCTAATATGGACGCATCTACAGCCACAGGGGAACATTTGAAATTTAAAACTTTGTTACAAAAATACAATGATGCAGTGAGGGTTTGTTAGTAGCAGGGGTCACAGATATTTATAAAAATCAGGAGGGTTTTCAGGGAGGGCCAGGGGGAGATTATGATGTATCTCAAGATTTATCTATGGCATATAAAGAAAATAAAAAAACAACATAAGAACATCTAAAGTACAGAGGACTGTTATTGCAATAACGATGAACTGAAATTTCTATAAAATGACCAGGGCCCAAAGTCACCAAATTTACTCAGTACTCAAGCTCAACTAACTTTTGGCAATTTTAAGGTAAAGAACATGCAAACTTTATTCTGTAATTGGACATGTTTGTATATTGATGGCATACGATTGTAAGTAATGATAAAAAATCATTGCCCCATTTGAAGAAAACCTTCAGAAATATTAAAAAAATGTTTGAGTATGTACTCAGATCTTCAGTACCGTACTCAACGTATTTATTCGTATTTTAAAGGAAAATCATAATTGTGACGCAAAAATTTACATGTAAATGATCAAAAATAATAATGTGTTTCCTAATCACTAAAATCCAAAAGTTTTATAAACAATTTTATAGTCAAAACAATGAAATAAAAGTTGAGCTTGAGTACTGCGTAAATTTGGTGACTTCGGGCCCTGATCTTGACAAAAATAGCAGACAATTTTCACCAAGAACTAAGCAATATACATGTATTGTGCATTTAGCCTAAAATATTTCAGGGGTGATCGATAGAAATTTAACATGCTTATGTGATGGTGGGGAATCTTGGTGCGGCAGACAGAAAATTTAAAGTGTGCCACAACTAGGCTTATATAGACCACGGTGATCGTGGAGTGCTTAACTCACAAATTTGAGGTTTTTGTTGCAAATCTGCAGCTGAGTCACATGGAAGCCTTTTTATGCCCCCGGCCGGCCTGAAAGGTGTTTGAATCATCTGTCTGTTTGCCTGTCGAGGGGTTGCTCACACTTCACTGACATCACATGCCCCTTGGGTGGGGTCAAAATATAGTACGTTGCAAAATTTTGTTGAGACTGAGGGCATTTGTGTTTCACAAAACACATTTTGATAAGTGAATGATAATTTCTCAAACACTAAGCATTTGAAGTGAAAGTCCCTAGTATTATGGACAAGACGTAAGGCCGAGATCATGTGTGGCATGTAAAAGAATTTGGAGAAGTCCATAGCACAGGTCAAAATTTGATTCACTTCAGCTGCAACTAAAGCAGATTACATCTGTAGTAAGCGAGAAGAAATATGCATATAGACAAGGAACTGAACCCAGGACCTTCCTAACATTAGCAGGAAGCTCTTACCAAGCGAGCTCTCTGGGCGGATAACCTTTGCACACCGCCGGGGGTGCTGATGTGAAAAAAATCTTGCCTGAATAGATTGTATTGTATTGTATTGTAGTTTAACATCCCACTCAAAATTTTTTTATTCATATGGAGACATCACCAAATGCCGGTGAAGGGCTTCAGATTTTGGTCTATGTTTGGCACTAACGGCCATTTAGCAGTGAGGGTTCTTTAAGGTACCGACACCTACTGTGACACAAAATCTTGGTTTTTACTGTCTCACCTGGATGGAAAATATTAAAACAAATAAATTTGTGAAATGGTCTAAAGTCCCAACTATAAGTTAAATAAATGACTGTCAGATTTTGTTTGTTTGTTTGTTTATTGTTGTTTAACGTCCCACTCGAGAATATTTCACTCATATGGAGACGTCACCAAATGCCGGTGAAGGGCTTCAAATTTTGGCCTAGCTGCCTCGGCACTTACGGCCATTGGAAGCAGTAGGGTTCTTTAACGTGCCAACACCTACTGTGACACGGGACTTCCAGCTTTTACTGTCTCATCCGAAAGACAGGAAACCAACCTGTCGCCGGCGAGACTCGAACTCACGACCTCATAATCCAGAGTCGAGCGCGCTACCGACTGAGCCAGATGACTGTCAGATCTAATTCTAGGGCAGTTGCAACCTGAATTTAATATAAAAAAATCTGGTATAAACTATCCAAGACTTTAACTTTAAGATCATCAATTTGCACAATGTGTTCATATGCTCTGTTTGACTTTGAAATGATGCTTTTGTAACTTACGCTTATCTTTAAAATTCCAGTTTCAGGTCCTGAAACAGACTGCATCCAGAGTATTTGCTGGAGTTATCTACCTTGTTGCAGAGCATTTTCCCAAACCACTGACAGATGGCGTACTTTTACCATGTGTAAAATCTGGTGATTTAGGTACTTGCAGTTTTTCTGTAGATGATGAGACCTTTTCATGCCAGTCATTGTTTACTTTGTAAATCTTTATTTTGTTGATCTTCAAACTATAGAAATGGCATTTAGCATGTCTGAATCCTGTGTGTTGCAAGCTCTTGTTGACAACCACATCCATCCTGTTATACAGACACTCACTCACAGGTGTATGTACGTGCACACACACACACACACACAAACACACATACACAAACACACAAACACACACATATACACACACACACATATACACACACACACATATACACACACATACACACACACACACACACATATACAGTGGAACCTGGTCTTGAGAGACCACCTCTATTGCCACTCTCAAAACCGTATCGTCTGAGTGGTTTCTTTAATGTGCTTTCGTAAGGCAGGTGGTCTTTCATGAGTGGTCTCATAAGGCAGGTGGTCTTTGATGAGAGTGGTCTCATAAGGCAGGTGGTCTTTGATGAGAGTGGTCTCATAAGGCAGGTGGTCTTTGATGAGAGTGTTCTCATAAGGCAGGTGGTCTTTGATGAGAGTGGTCTCATAAGGCAGGTGGTCTTTGATGAGAGTGGTCTCATAAGGCAGGTTGGTCTTTGATGAGAGTGGTCTCTCATAGGAGCAGGTGGTCTTTGATGAGAGTGGTCTCATAAGGCAGGTGGTCTTTGATGAGAGTGGTCTCATAAGGCAGGTGGTCTTTGATGAGAGTGGTCTCATAAGGCAGGTGGTCTTTCATGAGAGTGTTCTCATAAGGCAGGTGTCTTTCATGAGAGTGGTCTATCAAGATGGGTTTCACTGTACAGTAAAGCCTGGCTATTAATGCTACCTAACTGCTTGGCTCTAAGTGGTCCAGTTAATGAGGTGGCCTCCTAAGTGAGGTTCTATACTTATTAGATATTTATCAACAGGCTGAAAACTTGTGGTCTGAAAAGTGAGGTGATCTCCTAAGTGATATGGTCTTTGGGTGAGGTGGTCTTTGGGTGAGGTTCCATTTTGTAAATATTTCGATTTTGCTTTGTTTGTTTCCTTTGGTGTTCATTGTTCTGTCAACAATTTTTCACTTTTATGGAAATATCACAATCTTTAGGTGAAGTGCCACAAATTTTGACCTGTGCTAGGGACTGATACCAATGTAGTGAAGGTTCTTTTATGTGGCAAGCCTTCCGTGACACGAGACATCAGTTTTAAGTGTTTGTCCGAAAGACGTGTGACTTTCACTTCATGAGCAGAGCGCTTTGTGATGGAACAGTCACTACCATTCTTAAAGTCTTTGGTATGACCCGGTCCAGGAATCAAACCCAAGACTTTCCACTTGTGAGTCGAAATCTCTACTACTAGACCAAAACGCAATACAAAAAAGTGTTAATCCTTATAATTCAAAAAAATGAGAAAAAATACAAACTTTTAAATTCAACTTTAAATTCTTATAAAGATATTTTAAAAATACAACACAAACAATTGATGATGAAGTGCAGTGATATATTGAACAGGTGCACTTGTTGTCCTAGCAACGGCTGACATAGTTCGTCGCATGATAGCAAAGTAGGTTATACAGAATTAACCTAGCATTTCCAACCAATCCAAAGAGGTGTTTTACAAAAAAATTGAATTATACCAATGTATTTCTGGGAATTACTGATTGGACGATTTGAAAGAAAAAATAAATCTATAGACAAAGAAGAGTATTCAGCATTGTTCAAATGCCAATCAAATACTGTATAGTTGTCTAATTTCACGGGGATAAAATTTCATGTTTTTCTGAATGGATCTTATTCACGGGTATTATATTAAATTTCACACTAGACTAGTTACAAATTGTCTTTCTGATACTTCATAAGTGTAAGTAATTTATTCATGGGTAGTTAATTTTGAAGAATTTTTTACTGACTGCGAGTATAGCGAAATTAAATCCCCCACGAATAAAAGCAACTATACAATTCAATTTTATAAAAAAAAAAGAATCTTTCAGTGTTGGTACTTAGAAATTTTTAGTTTTTAAAATGTTAAAAACGGAAAAATTCCAGTAAATTAGCTCTGCCTTTACTTGTGGCTGATCATTTTCTTTTTTCTTGAATTTTTCTTTCCAGGTTCACCACAGACAGATGTGATTTCACATATAATCAAGAATGTGTTCCAGAACAGTGCAAAGATCTACTTTCTTAGGTGATTATCATATTTTTTATTTACAATGTTGCTTATCATAGAGTCGTCATATTGTTACACCTCAAAATTGAAGATGTGAGAGGTAGGGGGACATTTCGTTTTTGGTCTACCTATTTGTCAGTTTGTCTGTTGGTCCTTCAGTTTGTTTGTCCATTGGTTTGTTTGTTTGTCCAGTTGTCTGTTTGTCCAATTGGTCTGTTTGTCCAGTGGTCTGTTTGTCCAGTGGTCTGCTCGACTATTGGTCTGTATGTCCATTGGTCTGTTTGTCCATTGGTTTGTTTGCCTATTAGTTTGTTCATCCAATTGTCTGTCCATTGGTCAGTTTGTCTGTGTCTATTTGTCTATTTGTCCATTAGTCTGTTCGCCCATTTGTCTGACCATTGATCTGCTTGACTATTGGTCTGTTTGCCCATCGGTCTGTTTGTCCGATTGTCTGTTTGTCCATTGGTTATTTTTTTCTCAGATGAGTACAACTGTGGTCATAAGATCTATGATGAGTACAACTGGTCATAAGATCTATGACGAGTACAACTGTGGTCATAAGATCTAAGATGAGTACAACTGTGGTCATAAGATCTATGATGAGTACAACTGTGGTCATAAGATCTTAGATGAGTACAACTATGGTCATAAGATCTATGATGAGTACAACTGGTCATAAGATCTATGACGAGTACAACTATGGTCATAAGATCTAAGATGAGTACAACTATGGTCATAAGATCTAAGATGAGTACAACTGTGGTCATAAGATCTAAGATGAGTACAACTGTGGTCATAAGATCTAAGATGAGTACAACTGTGGTCATAAGATCTATGATGAGTACAACTGTGGTCATAAGATCTGTGATGAGTACCATTGTGGTCAAGATTTTGTATTAGTCTTACAAGCCACTCCTGGTTTTCCTTATTTTTGTGTATAATTTTATAGGGAGGTGAATAACTGCTTTTCAAACAGATCTTGTTTTCTTGAAGGCTGTTACTAAGATGTTTTGTGTGAATTTATTAGTTTTTAGGTCAAACGAGGCACTCAGTTGCCTTGTTGTCGCTTGTCCAGCGTCAGTTGAAAAATTTTTAGCCTTTTGAAAACTACAAAGACAATTGTCTTCAAATTTGGTATGAAGTGTTTTTAAATTAAATTGTAAATTAAATTGTAAATTGTAAGTTTCATTCTAAATAACTGCCACAGCTAGTGCCCCTTCAAGCAGTAGACCAAGAAGGGTTTTTATTTTCCGATATTATACAAGACTCTATAAGAAGGATTTAATTTACTTGTCCCACAACAATAGTCCACAACTTGTCCAAATCAGAAATCCAGTTTTCCCAAACTTTTTCACTGATCCTAAATTACATTTCAGTGTTTTAAAAGAAAATTGAAGTTGTTAATAAAAACTATTTATTTTGATGTGGAAAACCTATCAAGATAGATAAATAACAAAGTCCCCAAAAACAAAGAAACAAGGAAACTAAATGCTAAAAACAAATTTCCGTTCTTGATTTTATCTATCACTAGAACTTATCAATTTGTTACAGATAATCAAAAATCATCTTAAGAAGCATGATCCCCGGTAAATCAAATTGTTACATTAACAGCAGAATGTTCTGAAAGATATTATCAGTTCAAATTTGTTTTTTAGATTTAAATTCTTCCTTGTGTTTGCTTCCGTCTCCTTTTTCCCAGAATTACATTGTTTATTGTTTATTGTAAATCACCAGCCTCATTTGTCAACGACATGGTTATGATTACAGGACGAGTAAAACTGTTTGTGATTTAGTCATTAAAAGTTATTTATTCCTGATAATTGACCATTTTTGGGTTGTCTTGTTATGTCACGGTTCGTTGTAATAGAGTGCAAGTAATATTCAATATATATTCTATATTCAAGACAAACAGTTTATCGCCTCTTTGACCAGGCATATTAATATCATCAAGTAATTGGTGCTAGATTTGAAAATTAAATTACAGGAAAGTGACGACGTTTTGCATATTTACAAGAGAGATGATTTAACTAAAATTAATTCCTAGCAGATGAAGTGAAAAAAGATATCGCCGAATATCGTCCAATGAAAATATTACATAACCTGAATCGACCTTGCCCAACTTAAAGTTGACGACACATAATCTGAGTACAAACTATTATGATGAAACTTAATGGAATGAGACAACTCAAAAATGGTCTATTGACAAGCATTCTTACTGGTTTTTACAAAAGGCTAAGCCTTATCACTCAACGTGTTTGCCAACATACATTGTTATTTCATCGGAAGACCTTTGTTGTTGTATTGAAGTTTAAAACATCAATGATAATAGTCTCAGAAAATATTTCAATCTTCACTTCTGAACTAGAAACTTCAGTTCAGTTTTGGTTTGCAATTAATATATATCACAATTAAAATTCAAGTTTAAACTCTTCCGTACAGACAAGCACATAAGGAATTACTCTTGCCTTATGTGTTTTAACCTATACCTCTATGTCCTCTAATTCAGCGCGTCTAATTATGCGCCCTACTTTATGCTCAGTTCACTGTGTATACCAGCGATATGTAAAACCTTACAGTTGTGACTTTTACAAAATTAACATTATATATTTGGTTCCAGTTAATCTAACATGCATATCTTCCTCACTGTGGTGCAATTTAGTTGGACCCCAGTGAATATTTATAGAGAATGGATGTGATTTAAAAGACCGTCTGCTGCTGTGCGGGATAAGATACTGCCAGCATCCTCCGAAGGCACTAAAGTTCGTTCCAAAATAGTATTTAGCATTATGACATTATAAAAAATATTTTACAAATAAGTCAAAATTATTTTTATCATGTTTTTCTTTTGTTTTTTTTTATGTTAAATGAACTGAATATTTATTATTTACCAAGCATGGCAAAATTCTCTGCAATCTATTTAAGATGCTTTTTTGCTAAAAAATTTTAAGAGACAAATTGGTGTTTATATATTTTGTCAGATTAAACAGTAACACTTTCTTGATACACTCTATATACTTTCCACTCAGGATCTCTGATGATGATCTACATTTACGATGTCTTTGTAGTCATGTATGCTCATGGTAGCAAATATAATGATGTATATTAGATGATGCGCACATAATTTAACGACTTTAATAAGGTTGAGGAAACATGTTGGTATCAGAGTATTCCATAAATTTATTGTCGATTCAGCAAACACAGTAATAAAATGTGTATCAACTGATTGCTTAAAAATGGCTTCACATGTGTAAACAACAACAATTTGAATTTTCAAATATTGAAATTTATTGATACAACAATAAGAGCTTTGGGGCTCAGAATTGTACATAGACCATTTGACAAAAAAGCCCATGGTAGGAGAGAAAATATGTTTAATGAAAATGTTGGTTCTCTTCCCGAAAATTCTGGAAACATGTATCTCAAAAGTTTAAGGGTGATCCTGTGAATTTCAAAATAATGAGTTGGAGGTTCCTGGGGTCATTCCCCACCCCCTTATTAGGTCACCTGAGTTACTCACAATGATTTTTAAAGACAAAATGTGACCGTTAAGGCCTGTGGGCCTCTTCTTTCAGAAACCTTCAGTCATCTCAAAAACCATTGATTTTTTGATTTAATTAAATTGAAAAACCATTGAGGTCCCCACCCCTTAACCATATATTTTATTTTTCTTATTCCTTATGACAAGACAAGTTTTATGGTGATATTTTTGGGGGTCCCCAGGGTCATCCACACCCCTTATTTCAGAAATATTCAATTATCTAAAACATAATTGAGATCACCACCCCTAAACCATATATTTCCTTCATACCCATGACAAGACAAGTTGTATGTATATAAAACCATTCCTGATAATCTCCTGATTTTTAACTATACCCTCTCCTGATTTCTTATTTTTTAAAACCAAAAATTGTCTGACAGTGCATAATATTTAACAGAGTTATGGGACTTTACTGACAGTGTGTAATATTGAACAGAGTTGTGGGACTTTACTGACAGTGTAATATTTAACAGAGTTATGGGACTTTACTGGCAGAGTGTAATATTTAATAGAGTTATGGGACTTTACTGACTGTTTGATATATTTAACAGAGTTATGGGACTTTACTGACAGTGTAATATTTAACAGAGTTATGTGACTTAACTGACAGTATGTAATATTTTACTTTACAATACTTCTTAAAGCATAATGTTTCTCTGACAAAGTGTTTTTGTTATTCTCGCTTTGGTATTTGATCAAAATTACCATGGCAACATTGAATGTTGAATTTTTTACAAAAAGTCAACTGCTCTGTTCACAATCATGACAGTGGCTCAGTTTGTTAAACATGTTACAGTGTTCATTTGGCAAGCAAACAGTCATAGATTGAATTCTTCAAACAATCCTGTCAAGAATTATTGCCTTAGACAGAGGCTTCACCTGCTAAAGATAACATGCCTCAAATTTTGCCCTGTAACATGGACTTGTGCCAATGCAGTGAGAGTTCTTTTTTGTGTATGTTCTCAATTCCTTGTTATGTGTTTTCCAGACAACTGAACAGAGATTGCCTCAGCATGACTGACAACCTAATTACCATCTATCAGACATTATTTGATTCTAAGGTAAAGTATATGAGAATGTTTTAACCCTTTCACCCCTGAGTGGTATGGTGTTTTCTATTATTTAGGGCCATTCTAATATAGTTTGTAGGGGTGAAAGGGTTAACATATGTAAAATCTTGTTTTTACACTTACCAGTATTATTCACTTGAACTTATCATTCTCTCAGGATAAAGCATGAAAAGAAATTTGTAGTGAATTATTTTCTGAATTAAATATGATAAAATATTTCGGAGTTTACTCATTATGGCCTCTGGGGAGGGGCCACTCTGGCCACATGGTTTGAGCATTGCACTTTAAATCATGAAGTCTCCCACTTCCTGTCAGTGCAGGTTGGAGCCCTGCTGGAATCTAGGCTGATATTTGTGAGAAAGTTTGCCAGTTTACTTGTGGAGAGACCGGTGTTCCCTTACACTATTACCGGGTTCTCTCCTCCATTAAAAACTGGTTGCCACCAAATAATTGAAAAATTGTTGAGTTTTGCATAAAACATTAATCAAACTCAAAAGAAAAATCTGGGTTCCGTTTTATGAAAGGTCCTCAGTCTTGGACTTAGTGCGAGAACCACACCTAGGACATGTAACTGTTTTACAAAGATTTGGGACTTGTGACTTGACCAAGTCATGTCCAGTCTTAATGACTCTCCCGAGACTGTTACTGTCATGTCATAATTTATCTTTGTAAGTAGATCTATAGCAAGTATAAGTACACAGAAACTAAAATTTTACAATATGTCTTAACTCTTCGGTTAGCATTGATAAAACGGTCCTAATGGCAGTTTTAAACTCAATTAACTTAATGTTGATAGCTTACATCTTATTGGTACAATGAGCCCCTGAATTATAAAACCATTTTTACGTCATCCGAGTGATTCTGGTGTCCTTGGATGTTCTTTTGTCATCCATCGTTGTGTGTAAACCTTTAAAAGATCTGAAACTTCTTAACAACATTAAAACCAAATTAAATACAGTAAAACCTGGTTTAGAGTCCACCTGTGTATAAAGACCACTTGGTCACAAAGACCATTTTTTGCTGTCCCCAATAATATCATTTTTGTACAAATCACCCTCTATACAAAGACCACCTCCCTATAAAGATTGGTTAGCTTGTGTCCCTAAGGAGTTTCACTGCATTTACATAGCATCTTAATAAGGCATTAATAGTTTTTTTTTCCATTTTTTCATTTCTTACAACAGGTATTAAGATTGATGTACAGTAACAAATTAGAGCTGTACACAGGCATAACAATTCTTATTCTCCTATATATTTATGTGCACCTGGTCACAAAGACCTTCTTTTGCTGTCACAAATAGTACCATTTTTGTACAAATCAACCTCTATCCATTATATACAAGTTTCACTGTATTTACATAACTTCTTAATGGGACATTCATATTTTTTTTTTCCAAAAATTTTTTCATTTCTTACTGTTTATAATGATGTACAGTAACAAATAAGAGCTGAACACAGGCATAACACTTCTTATACTCCTATATATTATGTAAAATTTAAGGTCAGGTCCAGTGTGGTATACAAAATGTAAGGTTGAATTAATCATTTGCAAACAAGTAATTGCTTAACTGGGGTTTCTCGAGCACCATTCAGAAAATATTACGGTATTTATGAATTTTTATGCTTGTTTATATCTCTTTTTTAGCTACTAAAAAGCAATCTAAGTAGTAAAAAAAAGAGGAAAATGGGAAAAAACCACAGCTAATGCTCCTTTACAGTGTAACAAACTCAGTGTCATGCTTCCAGTGTCAGCTTCTTGCAACTGACAACGCTCAATCAGCCTGTCGTTAACTCATTCACCCCTAAAGACACATTTGGACTAGTCTAAGTCATTGATTTACAGGAGAGTCCATTGTTTTTCAGGGGTTAACTTTCACTGTGATGTAATTTATCTAAGAAAAGGCTCATCATTAATTCATTCAATTCTGTATGTAAACTCAAAAACTTTCAGATTTAAAGGTGATAACTATGGCAACAAATATATTTCAGGTGGAAATGGATGATGTGGTGATGACAGAAATGCTACAATATTTGAGAGATAATTCCTCTAATCAGGAGAAGAATCTAAAATTTGGTAAACTGATTCTAGCCCTGGTGAACAAGTACGGACAGCAGGTAATTCAGTCTTGATGGGGTCAGGTTGATAATTAGCGAGCTGTTTGTAAAACAGTTATGCCCCCTCCCCTGTAAACAGAAACTGGATTATTTTAAAATTTTCAAAGTTGAAGGGGCGTAAATTGTTTGACAATAACCAAATAAGAACTTGATCTAGATATTCTTATGATGTATCTGTATACCAAATATCATTTCAGTATGTGCCACTGTTGCAGAGATATTGAACGGAAACTGAATTATTGGCAATTTTCAAGTTCAAGGGGCATAACTCTAACAAAAATTGTTTGACTGTAACCAAATAAGAACTTGATCTAGATATTCTCTTGATGTATCTGTATACCAAATTTCATTTTGATATGTGCACCTGCTGCAGAGATAATGAACAGAAACTATTGCTGTATTGACTGACCTACCGACCGACCAACCAATAGCGGCAAAGCTGTATGCCCCTCTTATGAAGGGGGAGAGGAGGGGGCATAAAAATGAAATAGAGGCCTACCAGCAGCCCCCATATTATATCTACTGTTAATCTGATATTATTCGCGTAATTTCGTGAGATCTCTACCATGCGAAAATAAAATTATAGTGTAATGAAGTAGGATGATAAAATATAGTAGGAAAATGTAATCCCACGAATAAATTTAGGTGTGTTTTCCGAAAATAAAGTCCCACAAAAATTTTCGGATTTACAATATAGAACCTTTCAGCTGTATATCTAAAGATAAAGGAATCTACTTGGAAAGACCACCCCATCTGCCACTGAAAAGTGACTGTGCAATATCTCTCTTAAAAGAGGTATTATGTAAAGGATTATTTTATTATAAAGTAGGTTTCAGAATGTGGTCACAGAAGACAGGTGCTCTTTCATTAGAGTTATCTTTTAACACAAGCTGCACTATTCTCTGCGGTAAAATAAACAACTTATCTTACCTGAGACTTTATTTTGGTTTTCAAAATTTTATGTATCCAGACTTGTGGTCTTCTATAAGAGCGGTCTCTCAAGACTAGTTCCAGTAAGATTAATTTCAGATTAAAAATTGAATTTCTCCATTCACAAAGATGTGATGCAGTGTTACTACTTGATTTTTTTCTCATTTAAATTCTTCAGAAACTTTTTTTTTTTTTTTCATTTTTACAATTTTCAGGGTTTTCACAAATTAATGAAAAAATTGTTAAATTTATTTCATCACAGATGAATACCGAGCAATTAAACACGATGTCTCAGATTTCACAGACACACAAGTCTTTCCTGAAGAAGTCGATTGATGCAGCACTAAAGAAATTGAAGTAGAGCTTAAGTCGTATGGATTTGTAAAAGTAGTATCAATGTCTGATCTTTTTATTTCTTAACTCATTCACCCTTAAAGATACATTTAGACCAGTCCAAGTCATTAATGTACAGAAGAGTCCATTGTTTTTTCAGAGGTTGAAGAGCTAGTTAGATCAGTATATTTACCAGTACTATACAAACAGAAATATTAAAAGTAAATAAAAATTTAAAACAGCCGTTTTATTTAATGGCTTTTAAATGCATACTAGGTTCTTCAATGTAGTTCATGCCGGGCTCACCCAGGACTCTTTTTTAGAATTTTCTTTACTGAGTTGTTAAAGGATCACACCTCGAACCATGAAGTCTCTCACTTCTGGTCAGTGCTGGCTCGATCCCTGCTGGAACCTAAGCTGAGTTTTGTGAGAAAGTTTGCCAGTTTACCAAAGGAAGGAAGGCCGGTGGTGTCTTCCTGGATACTTTGTAACTGGGTACTTACCTCTACCATTAAAGACTGGCCACCACCATATCACTGATGTGAGTGTGGTGTAAAACACTACAAAATCAGATTAATGAACATGTTTGGTACACTATCACAGTTATTTGCATATCTTGAGGTGCATTTGATTTGCAGTGTGTTAAGAACAGTCCCGCTGTTCCCAATTAAGTATGCCCTCACTTGTGCTGTGTTATTTGTCAAAATAGTACAATGCCTGTAAAACATGCACCACACTCGACAAAAAGTACATTAGCCAGAACAGTAGTCTATTACAACATAAGAAATTAGACAATTTGCTAACGAAAGGGAGAGCACTGCTCATGATTTGCTACTAATAATAAAATATTCCTAAAATTAAAAGAGCCTTATGTTTTCATTACACAGGTATATAGGAGTAATCTTCAATTTTTGTTGTTGTTTTTTCTTTGTTATTTTAATTTCATGTTTTACCTCTAGCCAAGAATGTTGTTACTTACATGGAGAAATTAACAGTTGATGTGTCTTAACCTTTGCCCTATTCTATGGACTTGTGTCAAAGAAGTGAAGGTTCTATAAAACGCCACACCTGCCATGACAAGAGACCTACCTTTAAGGTATCACATGGAAGTCATGTAACTCATTCAAATGCTAATGTTTGGAGTCATCACTTCATACCAGAAATCGGACCCGGGACCTTCTGCTTGCAAACGTAATGTTCTACTTTTCAACCTTGATGAGAAGTAATCATCGCTGAAAAAATTCAGTGAGGTTAAGAAATGGAATGCCGATTTTACTCCAGATATTAGGTCCCTGTGATACATCTCTCCGTGTATCTCATATTTTGATTTCCAAGATGCATCTCTCCAAGTATCTCATTTTTAGATTCCCAAGATGTATTTTTATATGTATCACATATTTAGATTCCCAAAATGTATCTCATTGACTCTGTGTCTCTACATGTATTTCATTTTAGATTCTTAAGATGTATCTCTACATGCATCTCGTAATAAGATTCCCAATATGTATCTCTCCATGTATCTCATGTTTAGATTCCAAAGATGTATCTTGAATTTACATTCCCATGATGTATCTCTATATGTATCTCATATTTTGACCTCAACATCATGTACATGGAACATATATTTGGGATCTAGAATGCATCTCTAAACGTATCTCATATTTAGATTCCCAGGATGCACCTTTACATGGTTTTCAGTAGTACTCCGAATCCCAAGATATATCTCCACATGTAATTTGTATTTCTCATTGATTCCCCAGATGCATCTCTACATTGCAAACAGATTAAAACTTTTTAACATTCTTTTTACAGATGAATTTGGCAAAGTCACACAAATATCTCTTGCAGAAAGTTTATTTTTTCAAAATTTCTTTACACCATTTCAGACTTGAATGTATACAGAACACTTCCATGGGAACTAACAAAACCAACTGTTGATTTATCTCTGAACAAAAAAAAAAACTGAATCAAATCCAATGGATTTAAAACAACAATATTTAGAATTGAAAGAAACTTTTGACAACAGCAATTTTTTACCTATTTTCACTGACGGATCAAAATCCTTGACCAATGTTTCGACTGCAGCTATTATAAACTTTGAAATTCTCAATACAAACATGCCGAGTGATGCCTCTATTTTCACCAGAGGCCAAAGCGATTTACTGGCATTAAATTATATAAAGTCAAAAGCTATAAGAAAATGTGTTATTTTCTCGGATTCTTTGTCTTGTTTAAAATCAGTTGAAAGTGTAAACCTTTCTAATAACATAATTTTTGAAATAATAGAGACAGTGCATTATTTGACATCTGTAGGTACAGAGATAGTCTTCTGTTGAATTCCAAGCCATATCGGCATAAAGGGAAATACAAAAGCTGACAAAGTTGCTAAATTTGTCATGAAAAATTTAGTCCGAAAATAAAATTCCTTACACAGATCTTGAACCATCTATTGCAGATTACGTGACCGAACCGTTTCAACAACATTGGAATCTACAAATTGAAAATAAATTACATGAGATAAATGCCAAATTTTCCAATAACCCACCAGTGTGCACTAGTAATAGAAAAGATGAGGTTACTCTGACCAGACTTCGTATTGGTCACAGTGACCTTACACATAAATATTTATTGTTGAAAGAAAAGCCACCGGAATGTATACCGTGTGGCTCTAGACTGACAATTAAACATATTTTAACAGAATGTATAGATTTTAAACATACTCGTAAGAAATATTACTCCGAAACGGATGTTAATAGTGTTTTTAATAATGTTGCAGGCGACATCATTTTGGAGTATCTAAATGACATAGGTTTATATTCCAAAATTTGAAATGTTTCCTAAAAATCTTGAAACGTCTAGATATTCTTTTAATCAATAAATATATTATCTTTTACAATTTTTAATTAATATTTTAATGGAACAATATACTTCGATTTTACACTGAAATTATAATTGATGCATTGCCACTACATAACTGAAAAATTGTTGAAAGTGGCGTAAAACAAAAACTAACTAACTAAATGAAAATGTATGACTATCTTACAATCTGCAAAACCAAAGAAAATCAAATTCTGAAATATAAAATCATGTCGAGTATCATTTTTCAAATCAAAGTACTGATACGAGTTGATGGTAATCATAAGTTTTAATGAGGTAAAATTCACTCAGTATACTGAAATATATACATTGTATACACATGGTTGAAGTATATTGCAGGTTAATTTCAATAAAGTGTACCACTGTCATGTTGTAAATTCTGAATTTACTGTCACAATAAAACATCAGTCTTTTCACTGTTATTTCCAGAGTTTTCAAATTAGCAAGAATTGCCCAATTTTATTTAAAAAAACAACAATACTCATGGTTCGCACAGACCTTGAAAAGTCCTTGAATTTTGGGGTAGTCCTTGAAAAGTCCAGGAAAATGATAATTGGGGGAAAAAGTCCTTGAATTTATTCCGTGAAGTCCTTGAACAAAACTTATTAACCCTTTCAATACTACAACGCCAAAACTGCCAGCTCAAAGACCCTTACTCTCACCCCTGTAATACCTAAAACCACCCGCTAAGATTTCTGAATGCTGTATTCCTGTAGTGCCCCAAACTGCCTGAATTTAGTTTCATTTCAAAGGGTATTTCCCAATTACTATTTTGAGAATGGAAGTCTCACAGTATACAAGACTACAGCTTGATATCCTGTTATAAAAAACATGGCTGGTTATAATCAAATTCTGTGGTATTTCAGAAGGAAAAGATGAACTGTAATGAGGTGATATGATCGACTCGCTCAATGACACTTTAATTGCCATATTGGCAGTGCGGTACGTGGAGGATTACTTATATAAGGTATAAAAGAGGATTTTTATGTAGATATGGATGAAGAAAATGACTTTAAACTTTTTGATGTCGATTCAGATCTCCATGTTAACTATTAACTTACTGTGAACAAAATGATAGTGATGAAATATTGAAGAAGTTGTACATAATATGTTTTAATTTTGCGATCCCAGTTGGTGAATTAAAGTGACACAAAACTTTTTTTTTTCACGAATATCTCGGTAGTAACAGGCCGGTTTATTTCCTCACATAAAAAGAGAAAGAACTGTCATTATTGAAAGAATTTCACGAGAATTATTTTGACCATATCATCAAATTTACAAATGATTATGCTGCATTTGATATGGAATACACAATAAAAATGATCATGAAAGAATGCCAGTTACAAAAGATGAAATGTGGAAAATATATAGAATAAAGATTTGTAAATAAAACAGCATATTTTTGTTTCAAATTCTTATTGATATCACAAGTTCTTTTCTTCAAAACCAAGTAAAATAAATTGTTTCTTTATCTTTATATACATCCATTGCACTGTGAATAAAGTTTCTAAAAAGCCTTCAGGGATTATAGGGATTTTGCCATGACATTGCAGCTGCCAGTAATTGTATACAATGTACAGTAGCAGGACACACAGGAGTTATATAGCATGAGTACCAAAAACTCAACTTTCCATGAGTCAAGTTTTGCTAAAATTGGAGAAACGATGAATTCTAGAGTTATTGAAAAAAAAAAAAATCACAAATTTACTATTAAAGAATATAAATGTATAGTGAAAATAAATTTTGCAAACTCATTTGTGTCCTACTACTGTATAATGTAAACATTGTATGTTGCAGTAGTGAAAGGGTAAATTAATTAAGAGTATTGTAAAACAGAAAGGTCAAAAATATTGTAGGAATAAAGTCTTAAGATGTAAAAAAAAAAACTATCTAAAAACAAAAGCAACGAGAAACTTTTTTGACACTAGATGAAGACTTTTTTTGAAGTGTCCAAAACTAAGCATTCTTGATTATATTTGCTTTTAAAAGTCCTTAAAAACATATTATGAGTCCTTGAAAAGTCCTTGAATTTTGAACTCGAGTACCTGTATGAACCATGATACTGACAATTAAAACATCACAATTTTTTTCACATTTTTATAGGTCGAATTATAAATCAAATTTTTAATTTGGTAAAATTAGGTTTTACAAAAAAAGAAACTTAAAATCAGGGAAGACATTTGGCCTAACGTGAGTACCAATGGCTTATTTATTATGCAAACAACTAGATAGATCAGCGATATGATTATAAAATCTTGTGCTTATAAACATTGTTTCATATATATTAAATTTCTATGCGACAGGGCAGTATTGTACCCTTACTTCCCATCAGTAGCCTTAAATCTGTAGGTCAATACCTGTGTATGTAAAACATTTTCCCAACTTCAAAGACTGCAGCGAGTTTCTCATTAGTTAAGATCATGTGAATGAGGAATGACGCAACTTCTATGTCCAACTTCACAGCAAGATTTTGCCAATACAAAAACCAAAATATATGAAATAAAGTTTTATTTTGAAATTTCAATCCTGAAGTTAAGTTTATGTTGCTGAAATGCACATAAATGTGTAACTTTTCATCAATATAATGTGTTATTAACCAAATACTGCAAAATGTGTTTTGACTTGTTCCCAATAAATAACTTAGCATAAAATAACTGAGTTGATATTCCATCAACTCATAAAAATATAAAAAATTCCCCAAATTACTGGCACATATAACATCATTAACATACATGAAAATAAATGGAGTACTGCAAACGGCACAAAATACGCCTCTTCTTAACTCATGTTCCCCCTTTCCAACATATTTTCTGTTGTATTTTCCATTTTCCAATATAATATCCTGTAACACATGATGGAGATGATTTCTATCGTAGACTGTAATGACTTTCAACAAAATAGCATTACAAATAAGAAACTTATCTAATTCTGCATCTTTTTTTTCTGATAAATGTCATATTTTAGGGAAAAAAACATTTTTATATTCCAACAGGTTTTTGTCAAAGTCATAAATTGATAGGTGTACGGATATTGAATCAAAATACATGTAGTAAATACCATAATGCATGAAATAAATACATAATAAATACCATAATACATAATAAATACCATAATACATATAATAAATACCATAATATACATGTAATAAAAACCAACAAGCAAAAACAAAATTTGAAAATATATAACAGTATGAGAATGGAGATTTCTATATTAAAATTTTGTTCATACTCATACTTCTATAGGAGGGGTTTGCCCATTATATCTTGTTCAGGCTTTTACCTTTATTTGAATGTTACTCTGAAGGCAGTCATAACACTCCATGTATATCAACATTTGCATGCATTTATCACAAAATTATGAGAAGGGCTTTTAAACTGAAAGCATGAATAGACTAAAGTCCAAAGTAATCTTGAGAAACAAGAATTGCCACAGACCATATACACAATTTAAGTCCCCATGAAGGCAACTCCGTTTTCCTTTAAAACAATGTGATACTACATTCAGATGAAATTCGCTTCGTGGAAATGAAAACAGTAAAACACTTCCATTGATTAACACCAGTTTCCTGGCCATTTTTGTCAAATAGGTGATGGGTATAGTACAAACAAAACAAGAATTTGACAAAGATGACAAAAAACTTGACCTGATCTGATGTTAATCACAATCTGGAATTTTTAATATGCATGATGTACTGTCATAGTCAACCAAAGGGGAGAAAATAAAATATTTCTTATGATCTCAAACCTTTTAAATATTCAGACAACAATCATGCATACACAAACACCAGAAGGTCATCATCAGTATTTGGCCACTGATGTTTTCCATACAAACTATAAGAAATTTGAATCAGCAATGTTTGAGAAGTTTAAAATGTTCAAAATCTGACATATTTGGCACAATGATGGTGTATATAGATTTCAAAGCATCTGATTTGTCAGGGACACAAATGTTCTAAAAATGCAAAACGTGTGTAGAGCATGCTTACAAGTGAAACATATTGGTTAGGGAAAATAAATTACGACACAATGGCACATTGTAAAACCAATAAAATCTAGGATCAACATGCTGAAAACCTGAGCTCACGTCAGAGAACTTTAACCAGCTTCAGCTAATCCTGAAATCTGAATGGCTGAGCAGGTCAAGTTGCCATGGTTCAGAATATTTTTGAATTTAAGGTCTAGAGTTAATCTGCTTGTGCATGCTACGCCACTTGGTTCTTAAATCAATGGCTGTACGATCAGGATGGAAGATGAATGACTGTAGTATGGTTTTCCAGTTATAACCATACAGTTTAATTCCTTTAAGAAGTCTACGCTCTTCACACATTGAGAAAGGAACACTCTTTTTACCTCCAGTGCATCTTTTGTTTTCAGTAGCTGTCTGCTTCTGCAAAATAAAACAAATTTTCACATCAGTTTTAAAGTTTTGTCTTTAAAAAAATGCCCCCCCAAAAAAAGCAACTAAAAGCATGGTGGCATCAGTCATTTAGGTCTCAAAACTACCCACAAAATTCCTGATCCAGGGGTGGTGAAATTTGAAATTTTTTTTAGCCTTATCTCAAGAGATGCTACATAACAATTATCTATCATGGCCCTTTCCTATGGGAACTGTTCTCCTGTAGTGTTGTCCGGAGAAGTAAGTCCCTAATCTCAAGACAATACTACAGGTGAACAGTACACGAGGGAATTGGATCATAATAGATTTAGTACAATATGTGTCAAACTCCTGCTTTAGACCCGACACAAAATAACAAGACGGCCTCATTTGCTCACCTGAGAACCATCTACAAATGTGGAACGAAGGCAAAGAAGAATATGTACATGTAAGTTGATCTGGTCAAGAAACAATATTGCAGTTTTAAGAAATTCATAAAAATATCTAAAAACTACATTTCAGCAAAAATCTTGCTCAAAATTATTTCACTTTGTACAAGTAAAACATTTTAAAAATGCATCATAGTGAATGCTAGGGGAGGTAATTGAGGAAATCATGCAAAAAGGAATGACAAAGTCTGAAAAGACTTCAAAAAGCACGTCAAAAATTAATATTCTGATATCTATGAAAAATACAAACTTGAATCATACATTCATCAAGATCACAAAAAAAAATCTGTTTTTCAATTCTTGTAGCATGGTGATGGATAAGAAGATTTTAAAAGAGGGGAACCTTATATGACCTATTTTGACCCAACCCGGATTCACCCCAAAGCCAATCTGGCTGAAAATTACAAAATTGGTAGAGGATCATGAGTATTTTATTCCTGTAAAGTTTTGTCCCTCCCCCTCTTTTTTTTTTTTTTTTTTTTGCAGTCTTAAAATATTTATAAAAAGTTCTAAAAATTTAATTTTGACAAAATTCTTGCACAAAATCATTTCATCACCTAATTACAAGTAAAAGAAATTAAATTAATGATTCAAAGTGAATGCAAGGGGAGATAATAGAGAAAATAATGCAAGACAAAGTCTCAAAAGACCTCAAAAACATGTCAAAAATTAATATTCCAATTTTTATGAAACTTGAATCATAGATCCATGTAGTTCACTCAGAAACAATCCGTTTTTCAATTCATCGGTTCTGGAGTAGAAGATTTTTAAAGAGGAGTACCTTATGTGACTCATTTTGCCCCACCCTGAATCCACCCCGGGGCCAATCTGGCTGAAAACTAGGAACTTGGTAGAGGGCCTTGAGTTCTTGCTTCCTGTAAAGTTTCATCAAAATCCTTTCAGCGGTTTCAGAGAAGAAGTTGAAAATATGAAAAGTTTATGGATGGATACTATGGACACCGGACGACAGACAGGGAGTGATAACAATAGCTAAAATAAAAAAAAATAAACAGCATTTTTCTATTTTCAGTAATTCTGATATTGACTATATCAATATACTAGATTTATGACTCCTCATGAAGAAGAAAAAAACAACACAACCAAAAATAAAAACAAAAACAAAAGAAAAAACATGATGTGTTTGAAGGTTACATGAAAACTTAGTCTTCTCACAAGGATTATGTACTAGTGAAGTATCAAGCCCCATCTATTTGTCCACATAATTATATTAAATTCAGGACAATAGCTAAAGTTGATATACATTTTTAAACTTGAAATAATGCTCAGTGTTTTACAGCTGTTATGACCTGATGGGCTCAGCTATATAAAACAAACATAATTTTAAAAACATTCTTAAGCTGACCTGCTTAGCCAATTAGATTTCTGACACCTGGCTCTCCCAAGTCAACCTACCTGGATATTTTTGTATTTATCCTTCAAATCCACAGCTGTACGACTTGGATCAAACTTGTAAGTAGATAATATCTGATTCCAAAACTTTCCCAGAGTTTTTACACCATGGATTAAATTATTTTCCTCTTCCTCAGTGTATGGAACTCTCTGTCTGTGGTGTGTGCCCTTCTGTTTTGTGTTGGATATACTCAGAATTCTAATCCCCTTCTCAAGATCACTGTTTGGAGGACTTAACTGTAAAATACCATAATAATGTAAAATAACTGTTGTAGACTGGTAAGCAATATATATCTTCTGGATCTTAAAGCGATATGAGCTGTCATAGGTGAAAAACTTTACATGTCCATTTTATGTGATATTCTATCTCATATATATATTCCAAAGAGACCAACTGGCAGTTAGCATAACAAATGCATGTGCAATCTTGCCAAACATAACCCGTAATATCAGTTCTTTTTGTCCGCCATATCGGTAAGATTACTGAGTGACCAATAAACACGTGCTATTTGCAGTCAATATACATTCCATTCTTACTATCCTTTGCGTTTTTTTCATACCTAAATCAGGCAAAGTTTGTCTTTTTCGTTTCAAAACATTCATTTCTGAAATTGTCCATGTGCCAGGTATATCGGGTGATCTCAACCTATTTTTAATCCCATCGCATTCTTGACTTTATCATTCTTGACACACATGATCATGAACTGACCACCTCCACATGGCGGCATGATTGTAAAACATGAGGTACATATTTTTTTCACAGTTATGTTGTTTTGATTTTGTCAACGTCAGCATTCAGTGTAACATTAAAAATCAGAAAATTTTCTTTCAGTGACCTGATATATTTAGTCATATATTCATCTGATTTTCTTCATTTATTTAAAATAGCACTGAAAAGCATATATTTTACAAAATACATGCACTTTCCAATTAAAATCACATCTTGTATTTTAAGAATAAATATAAAATGCATAGAAATCGGCCAACTTTAACATAGTCAGAGCGCATAAAGGACCCCCCGACCAAATTACGAAGTACATTTGATATGGCAAAAGAGTTTATCTGAAAGGTCATTGCATACGGAAATACAGCTGGATTTTTCAAGGTACAGGAAAACTTAAATTCTAATAAAACAAATAACTTCGAAAAGATCTTTAACAACATTTTACATGTTTGATAATGTATTTGAACACACATTTTATCATATGTCAGGGGACAAAAATAATCATTGTGACAGCTTATATCGCTTAAACTCCACAAAAGTTTTCACTAAATTTCATTTCCACCATTTTCGTCCCTAGATGAGAGAGCAAATTTAAATTGAAAGCATAAATTTCAAGCTTAATAATAGACGCTTCCAAGCTTAATAACTTACACATGAACACACATTCTACCTAGGAGTTTATGGCGATTCAGGGCGAATTTCAGAAAGTGTGAATGTTTTTTTGGCGTAAAAGGGTGTAAATAACCAGGGATGTAAATTTCCAGTTATACAGTTTATTATGAAACAAGAAATTATAGATGTGTTTGAGAAAAACGATGCCTGAGAACTAAGTCATTCCTCAAGATTTTAAAGTCCCATAGCTCTTGACAAATATTGCTGGATGTTCATCATAATAAGAACTGCCCTAGATTTTATTAATTAAATGCAATTTTCCTGATTTGGTTAAAATTTGAGGAAAGAAACTTGGAGATGGAAACAGAAATGTTGTGAGCCGATACAGGGCAAGACAGGATACAGAACAGACTAAAAACGATATTCCTCCCTGCCCACTTCTTTGATTATCCAGAGAAAATAACCAATGTAGTAATATCAATTAAAACTTGAAAATACTTTCAATAATTTTAAAGTTTTAAATTTTCATTCCCCCTACTTCGATCCATGACATGTTCAAAGATTTCACTCTGCCAACACATCTCTTAAAAGAATGGTGGACATAATTCAATAATTTTAACGTTTTAAATTTTCACTCCCCCTACTTCCATGACATGTTCAAAGATTTCACTCTGCCAACACATCTCTTAAAACAATGATGGACATAATAATTTTAAGCATAATTGATGTGAAATATTAAATACAGTAAAACCTAGCTATTTTTAGCAGCAAGTTGCAGGACCAATCAAATTGTCTGTAACAGAAAGGTGGCCACTGCATTAGGGATGGTCATTCACTGCTAAAACATTCAGACATATAATCAATGCAAATCGTTTTTTCTAATCAACTATTACGATGTGAAATATTAAATACATCAAAATTTCTATAAAATTATCAACTTTGATACAATTTATCCAAACAAAAACAATATTATGACTATTCAGATATTTGATCTACATTATTAAAATATTCAAATGCATTTACAGAAGTGGAACCATGAGCTTATCTTCATTATTTACTCACATAATCATCGTGATTTGAATCTGTGGAAAAGTCATAGACGTCCATTTTCTTCTTTTTTCCATTTTGGCTGTTGTTGTAAGCATCCATGTACACAGTTTGTTTTCTAGCAACAGGGTAAGATTTCCTTATTTTGTTGATATACTTTCTTTCTACATCTCTTTGTTTTCGGTGATACTTACATGTAAATGGACTGGTCTCTAACACAATGTTAATTGTTCTACTGTTTAGCTGTGTATCCCCACATACAGTGGTACCGGTACAGCCTGAAGTTTTGAGAAATCATAAAAATTAATAAGATAATCACTAATTCTATTGTGGTATTTGGACTTTATGTTTGTCGGGTAAGAGAGTTAGAAAAATATGATTTACCTTTAATATTCAGAAAAATAGAAGAACAGTGTTCCAATGTCCCCAGTCTCATGCAAGATACCTTCACAAAGTCCTCTTAAAAAGCTTTATGGGAACTGCTGGTATCACTAAAATGTCTAAATTGTCAGACAATTTACAAAAGAAATATTAATTTCCAAGGGGCATAACTCCAACGAAAGTGATTGAAGAGCACTGCATGATTACTGTATCACAATCCAAACTTGAAATATTGCACTTTATATGTAAGCAGGATGGAATTACGGACAAACAGACATGTGAACAATTCAAATACTAGATGCCTCGGCACAGATTTCAGGCCGGGGGCATAAAAACCATTCAATTCCACCTCATTTTCTTACCTACACAATGTGGAGCCCTTTCACTGGCTGATCTGGAGCTTACAACACTCCCAGTAAGCGAGGCAGTGACCTGGATTGATTCCTCAGAAGCAGATTCTTGAAGTATAAAATAATGACATCAAGTTATTGTAATACTACCATGTGACAACTGTCTTGAGAGACCACCTGTCAACAGAGGCCATATAAAACAAAAAAGATCATTTCATACTTCTCTTTACACTACCTGTCTTGAGAGAACACATTTTTGAGGCAGATGAGGTGGTTTCCAGTCGACATGTTCCACTGTATGTGATATATATATATATATATATATATATTATATATATATATATATATATATATATGTGAGAGCTGCAACTTAATTTATATGTGGTATGGTACAAATTGATCAATGAAATCTGAAAATTAACAAAAAATATGAACGTCCATACAATGACAATACATAATTTAAGCAAGAACTGTTGAACATTTATATGTTTTGAAGCAAGAAGTTGTATATTACCTTTCTGTTCCGTTGTCAGCTGGGGTCCGTTTTGTGATTGTCGAGATGAAGGCCGATCATACAGATTTACAGATGCGGCACTGTTAGCAGGAGAGACTTGGTTCCCTGTAAATTTCTGCTTGACTAATTCACCATTAGAAAATAACTGACGGGCAGAGGATGGTGTCCATATTTTACTGTTGATATTAGTGTTTTTCACTGGTGTAACACTTGGGTTTCTCACAGAAGAATGAGCTGTAAGCAAAAAAATAATTTGAAACAATTTATCAACCAATCAGAACTGCTTTCATTTAACTAGCCAATTATATTAGCAGGCTTTTTGAGTGAAATTTGATGTGTGGGTAATTAAGGAAAATCTGTAAAAAATATTCCCAATAAGACTGTGTAACATTAAATCCTGTCCTTTTTTTTTTACCCTTTTATGTTTCACCTGATTGTCTGTACACCTGTTGCTATAATATCACAAGTTAAAGATTGGTAAGTTACACAATTTGTTACAATGTACAAGTACTGTCAATGAGTTCTCTCCCCTTTTCAAAATTACATACTAAAGATCTCTCTGGCGAAGGTATATAACAAATATTTATACGTATATACATACATACCATTCCATTGTTTTCTTGGTTGGAACTTGTTCTGTGACTGTCCAAACAACAGGTGGTACTCATTGATAGGTTTTACACTGGGTGAATCAGATTTTACACTGGGTGAATCAGATTTTACACTGGGTGAATCAGATGAGTCCTGACTCTGTTGATCAGTGCAGACCTTCTGTTTTGAAGGTGTACATGTATTGTTGATGCTGGTACGTCTTGTTGGTGATACAGAATGGTTACTTGCAGAGGCCACTCCTGCATAACAAAATGAACAGAAAGATATTCACATTTCATTAGTGTTATTC
The DNA here is from genome assembly GCA_030159075.1 of Atrina japonica. Taxonomy (NCBI): domain Eukaryota; kingdom Metazoa; phylum Mollusca; class Bivalvia; order Pterioida; family Pinnidae; genus Atrina; species Atrina japonica. The sequence continues at coordinate 111,320 of BROG01001044.1, read as the reverse complement.
CTGAATTGATTATTTCTTTAATGTTTCAATAGGTATTTATAATTATATATCTACAATTTCTCTTGAATGAGATAAGTCGGGGATTTTCCTACCTCCAAAATTCTGGGTCCAGGGTCCAGGAAATTGGAGAAAAATACAACATTTTTACTAAAATAGAAACATTTGATTTGAGACATTTTTTAAAAAATACTTTATTTTTTATTTTGAATTTCAAAATTGGGATTTTTTGCATAATTTTAGAAAATACAAGCCAATTTTTGCATTGGGAATTGGTCTTGTAACCAAACCCAAAATCAGACTAGAAAAATCCTTGTTAGTAAAACCTGTAGTCTGAAGATTTTTTTTTCTACACAAGTTTTATGAAATTTACATTAGGAACTCTCAAAGCCTTTCAAATGAAACAGCCATATCCCCCCCACAAGTCTTAATTGAGAAATTGAAAATCTTTAAAACAATAAGATGAATATTCTGCCACATCTGAAAGAGTGGACCCAATTGTTTTGTCTGGTTTATTGTAGTTTTACATTCAGACAAGAATTTCACTTACTTAGGTCCACAAATTTTGACCTGTACTATGGACTGGTGCCAATAAGTGTTCTTTGACATGCTACATCAGGTGTAACCTCAGACATGCTACATCAGGTGTAACCTCAGACATGCTACCTCAGTTGTGACCTCAGACATGCTACCTCAGTTGTGACCTATGACATGCTACATCAGGTGTAACCTCAGACATGCTACCTCAGTTGTGACCTCAGACATGCTACCTGAGTTGTGACCTCAGACATGCTTACACAGTTGTGACCTCATACATGCTACATCAATTGTGACCTCAGACATGCTACCTGAGTTGTGACCTCAGACATGCTACCTGAGTTGTGACCTCAGACATGCTACCTCAGTTGTGACCTCAGACATGCTACCTAAATTGTGACCTCAGACATGCTACATCAGTTGTGACCTCAGACATGCTACCTCAGTTGTGACCTCAGACATGCTACCTAAATTGTGACCTCAGACATGCTACATCAGTTGTGACCTCAGACATGCTACCTCAGTTGTGACCTCAGACATGCTACCTCAGTTGTGACCTCAGACATGCTACCTAAATTGTGACCTCAGACATGCTACCTCAGTTGTGACCTCAGACATGCTACCTAAATTGTGACCTCAGACATGCTACATCAGTTATGACCTCAGACATGCTACATCAGTTATGACCTCAGACATGCTACATCAGTTGTGACCTCAGACATGCTACATCAGTGGTGACCTCAGTCATGCTACCTCAGTTGTGACCTCAGACATGCTACATCAGTTATGACCTCAGACATACTACATCAGTTATGACCTCAGACATACTACATCAGTTGTGACCTCAGACATGCTACATCAGTTGTGACCTCAGACATGCTACCTCAGTTGTGACCTCAGACATACTACATCAGTTGTGACCTCAGTCTCCAGTCTCTACCTATGACTTTCTATTTTAAACCCAGTGTTTGGCACAGCAACATGCAGCCACTCTCATTTTTAAACATAGTCCTCAGGGTATGACCTAGTGTCGACAATCAAACCTGAAACCTCCCACTAGAGTGTAAGTTGAATTAAGTGATGAAACTAATATTCTCATCATGAAAGCAAAACCTGGTCAACTTGTGTTTATAGGACAAATGAATTAAAGGAGTATTAGCTGTGTTTACCAAAATATATTATTTTGATTTTATTTTTTACTTTTACTACTTGCACCTGATGTACAATAACAAAATATAAGAACTTTACACAGGCATAAAAATTCCTATATATTTTGTGAGAAAATGTAGTAAGGTCCAGTGTGGTATTAACACACAAATAGTGATGTTGAGTTAATCAGTTGCAATTGAAAAGTGTCAAACCTGGGTTTCTCAAGCAATATTCAATATATTTATATATATACAGGGAGCAAAATTGGCTGCAAAATCCAGGACCAAGCTGGGCTCCTAGAAAAAAAAATATCTAGAGGCCCAGCTATTTCTTCAGATGCTTTCATACAAAAAAGTAAAAAATCCCAAATTTTCTAAATTTTATTCAAATTTTATTTCTCTTTCTATATCACTTTTATAAATCATGCTGCATGCAATAAATAGCTTTTTCTAGGCAGGTATCACTTAATTTTGGCACCAAGTTATTTTGATACTTGTAAGCAAGTTAATTAACTTGTATAAGTGCCAAAATTATTTGTACAAATGCCGATATTATTTGATGCCGAAATATCTTATTGAATTCCCATTCATGAGAAATACATTTTGGAACTGTACAACCAATCATATTATGTCTTCTATAAGGCAATACGAACCCACCAATCAAGGCAGATTTTGCATCAATTGTTAGAAACAAGTAAACTAAAACCAAAGTCTGACAATTACAGGGAAATCTGGATATGCCAAACGGTAATTGACAGTTGACAATCGGAAAATGGCCAAGAAAAAAAAATAGGATCTCAGATTTAAATCAGAAAAAATGTCTGGTTATTGTATATATATCTAAATAGAAAAAATGGGGGGGGGGAAACATAGCTAATGTGTAAAGTCTAAAGACACTTATTTTTATGCCCCCCCCCCCCCCCCCAACTGGGGCATCTAGTGTTTGGATCGTCCGCCTGTCTGTTTGTCTATCCGTAATTTCGTCCAGGTTACATATAAAGTGCAATATTTCAGGTTTGGATTGTGATACATGCCGGGACCAAACTTAGACTGTAAGTTCATCTAAGAGTTGCTCACACTTCACTGACATAACATGGCCCTGGGGTGAGGTAGGGACAAATGTAGGACAATGCAAAAGTTTGTTGGGACCAGGTTTTGTGTTTCACAAACACATCTTGTTTACAATAAATTTCATATAAACCCACATGCATTTTTCAATACACTATTGTGAACCCAAGTCTAATCACATTTCAATAGAACAAAAAATTAAATACAATTCCATTATATATTCTGATTTCAATTTTCTGAATTAGAAATTAAAAGATTTATTTCTTTAAACAGAAAGTTTAATTTTTGTGATGAAAACTTCCTATATGGGCAAGTAACATTGTGACATCTAATTTTTACCTTTTGTTTAAATTGTCAAATCTTTGAAATAACAAATATGAAAATTACATCCCATGAAACAATGAAACTTGGAAACATTCTTTGTATAACTATGAAAATTCTATTGACATGTGATATAAGAAATGGCTTCACAATACTTTTGTTTTTTAAACATGTGGTTGTATATATATATATGAAATATATACAGAAAAAAACAAGTGTCTGTAGACTTTTGGCACGTCTCTGTAAAACTTGCTTTGGAGACCACCTGTGTGTAAAGACCATCTGGTCATAAAGACCGTTTTTTGCTGTCCCCAATAGTAACATTTGTGTACAAATCAACCTCTATATAAAGACCACCTCTCTATAAAGACTGGTTTTGTTGTGTCCCTACGGGGGCCTTTATATACAAGTTTCACTGTACATGAGAACTGTTAGTTGTACCTTTGCTATCTTGCTGTCTTCTATGGAAATCAGAATTCATGTTGGTTTTGTCAGCTGCATAGATTTTCAGCCGTTTATTGGCAGTTCTCATCAGCTCAAAATCAAACTCAGACTGGGTGTCTACACAGAAGTTATCTACCCTTGGACTGTGAGCACTGTTGTATTTAATTATTTTCTTTTTATGCTGGACTAAACTGTCTGTAGATCCAAGTGATCTTGCTCTCCTTACAAACAGCCCATGATGCCTTCCCTTTGGAGGAGCTGAAGTTGGTTTGATAAAAACTTTTTCAGAATCATAGTGATGTGGAGTCTTGTCTGTTTTAGAGGATTCTTTCTTACCGAGCATTCCTTGCACACCTCTGCTTGATACATCACAAATTGCAACTCTGCTTTCCGCATAAGTTTCCTTCATCTGGTAAGCCGCAGTTCCGAGTTCACTTCCGAGATATTCAGATTCACAATCTTTTATGTTGGAAACATTGTGTTCTTTAACCAAATCTGAACAACTGAATCTACAACAAGGAGTATTAGTGTTCACGACGATAGTTTTGGAAATGTCTTGGCAGTCGAAGTTTTGATGTTCTCTTTCAAGTGTCGAGTAGGTTTTTGGGGTAATTTTTGTACAACTCTCAACATCCTTAGGACACAAATATCCTCCAACTTGACCATTACAGGCAGACTCTGGCTGCATTGAATGATATAGTTCATAGCCTGCTGTATGACCGCAATCTTGACATGACAGCACGTTAACATCATCAGGATAAAGAAGCCTTGTGTTATCAAGTTCTGTCTGTGATTCTCTTCCCCCTTGTTTGTGTATTGCTCGTCTCTCCGTGTTACTATTTCGCATGCAGAAATTTACGTCCATTGTACTCCTCTTGATAAGATTCCACTGATTTTCATCAAAGTATTGAGAGTTGGGAATTGGAACTCTCTGGTTGTGTTGTCCAGGATTGTGCAATACTCTTTGACTGTGTTGTCCAGGATTGCCCAATATATTGTGTTCAGGTGCACAACTGCCAATGTTTTGTCTGCAATCATGTGGCACAGGTGTTTTGTTGTAATGTTTGTCTGGAATGAAAGTACTGGCATCACCAGTAGGAGTTATCTGGTTTGAATTTGTCTGGTGAAGGAGCTTTGGAACACTATCCAATATTTCATTTGTAGACTGTAAAATGGTAAAAATGAGTTTAGAGACACTATTTGATACTTAATGTGTAGACTGTAAAATGGTAAAAATGAGTTTAGAAACACTATCTAATATTTAATATGTAGAATGTAAAATGGTAAAAAATCAGTTTTGAAAGACTATCCAATACCTCATATGTCGACTACAAAACAGGAAAAACAATAAACAGCTAAATCAATTATAATATTATTTTTGTTTCATTCTTACAAAAATAATTGTCAAAATGGGGAAAACATGAATCCAACAGCCTGATTTTCTTAACTCTTCAACCCCTGAAAAACAATGGACTCTTCTGTAAATCAATTTCTTAAATCAGTCCAAATGTGTCTTTAGGGGTGAATGAGTTAAGATAGAAATCAATCCATCACATTCCACAATACCTTGTCTTAATCTATTCACCAATAACTTCATATCAACAACACAGCCAAGAGTTTATAGGGGTTAAAATGGGGTAAACTAGAATAACAAAGAACTCTCAAAAATGTTTCAGCATTACATTCTTTACATAAATATCTTTAGAACACCTATTTGGGCCTCAGTGGTGGATAGAGCATAATGCATTAAACCATCAATTCAGTCTTGTCTCTAGTCAGTTTCAGTTCAAGCCAGTCACTTTAACCTAAGTTGAATTTGTTTGAAAATTTGCCAGCATGTAGAAGTTTCCTAGTCTTCTCTCTGGTACATTGTTACCAGGCTTTCTCCTTAAACTGACCGTTATAAAAAGGCTGCCATCACGTAATTAAAAAGTTGATGAATGTGGAATAAAACATTTAAACAATTATAAACTCCCAAGCTTCTCAAAAAAAAAAAATTCCACAGTAATTGGGTTTAGCCAAAAATACCTGAGAAAATTTTGTTTCCTTCTGGTTCTGATTAAAATCCAACCTTCTGATCTGACTTGCACATCTGGAGTACTGATTATCTCCCCTTGATTTGTCATTTGATAAATTTGGGTTTATTTGACAATCATATGTTGTAGTTGCTCTACCATGAGACATATGGGACTTGTTATTCTCCCCAGGATTACAATCTTGCCGATTTCCATTGTTTTCATGCATTGTAAAATAATTTTGTTGTCCTGGTGTATGGGTCATGTTGAGTACTGCATTTGGGGGTTGATTTACAACATGCTCTTCTAATGCCTTCAACTGATTTGAAAGTTCTGTAATTTTCTCCAAAAGCAAAACGTCTTTCTCTCTGAAAATTATTGAATAAAAGAATAAGTTCTTAAGACTTAAAACTTACATATGCACACATTATAGAGAGCTGAAAAAAATGTTCAAATACTTGCAAACGAAATTTCATATGCAAATGGTAAATACATGTATTTGCATATGAAATTTCTATCTGAATTATTTGGGGTCACATGTTTGGTAGCATTACATTATTAGCATGTGAAGCATTACTTGGATACAGGAGAACTGATCTTTAAAGGTAGTCTTTCATAGACTGTGGATTGTAAGGTCAAAAAATCATTTTCAATTACACTGGATTATCAAAACTTTGATATTAAAGTCACATCTCTGGGAGTAATATTCCTGCTTAGACTTTCCTGTATACACTTAATGAAGAGATATCAAAAACAGGGTTGCCTGAAAACCAAAACAAACTGTTCATGATAAAACAGCCTAATCCAGACCCAGCACATCATGTTCAAGTCTATATAAACCTTACAGAAGCCAATATGTTGTTTAGATTAATGGTTGTAGAACAGGAAACAGTACATTAGGTAAAAATTCTGTTCCAATTTAAGTTATTTTGTCTTCTAAAATCAGGGTTCTTCATGTTCCCAGCAAGATGTGGTGACATTTGAAAATGTCACCGCAACATATCGATCTGTTCGATCATATATTTCTCATTGCTGCCATAAGAAATTGGTCAGTTGCTTATCCATTCTATTATGTTCATTAATATGTCGGCATCAACTTGTGTTATGACATAATTTTAATCCAGCTGAGACTTGAATTCCTGGTTATCATCATTTGTGTATATATTGTTCTAAATTATAAATTGTGTTTTAAAAATACACGAAAGTTCATATGAATATGCATTAAAAGAGTACAGAAAAGTTTATTTATGGACACCCGGAATGTGGCTTTAAAGAATTTGTCTCTAAAGACAGTTTTCACTGTAAAGCTACTGGCCATAACAGTTAATATTGGGGAATGTTTTGCCCTTTTTGACTGAAAATAGTGATTTGTTTTGCTTTCATTTTAAATTTGCCTTCTTATCTAAGGACAAAAATTAAACAGGAGTGAAAATTTCTTGGTAGACAGTATATTTAGGTGTATAGAAAATCAGACTTAATTGACTAACCCTCTCGCTTCACTTTCATTTTCATGAATGGGTGTACTATCCATGTTCCCATTATCTGCAGAATAAAAATCTGAATAAGATTATATACATCAGCTGAAATCTGAAAAAATATACAAATGGTAAATGTCAAGTGTATAAGAATTTGTACACAAATGTTTTTTGTATGGAAGCACATTACTGCCATTCTTAATTAGATGCCAATTTGAGTTGTCAGATACTTATTTTTCATTAAAAGATAATTTTTGTTTTTATCTTTAAGAGAACACGGATTTTTTAATCTTTGCTCTCACAATGAAATACCAGTATGAAGAAATGTCATCCATTTCACAGGTTATTTTTCTTTTCACCAAATGAGTTTGAATAACTGACAGATTCACAAGTCTATTTGGTTGGTAAAAATAAAAAAAAAAATTCAAGTTGAAAAGATAAATTATTTGTTCATTATCTTTGTTAATAACCCCTCATTTTATAAAAGTTCTTGCGTTTCAACATTTGAACAGAATAGAACAATGAAGTTACTGTCCAAAAAGAATCTTACCATTTTTTAATGAGTCTCTCTTCAAATTGTTTACAAAACATGCAACAGACAATAGATCTCTTATTAGTTTAAAAAATAATAAATTTCACAGGGATCAAAGTTTATCTCACAAGTCAGACATACAAATCTCACATGAATGATTGGAAATCTCATCTCCTTGGGGCCTACATAGTCAAGTAATTAGAGCATCGTGCTTTCAACCAAGACGTTTCTCACCTGTAATCAGCATGGTTTTAACCAAGACGCTTCTCACCTGTAATCAGCATGGTTTCAAGCCTGCAGAAACCGAAGCCGATTTTGTGGGAAAGTTTGCCAATTTTACTTGTTTAAGACTGGTAATCTCTCCCCACGTACAATTTAACTTGGTTCTTTCTTCCACTATATCCCATTTACCCCTAAAGATACAATTGGACTGGTCTGAGTCATTGATTTATAGAAGAGTCCATTATTTTTCAGGGGTTGATGATTTTAAAACTGGCCACCAACATACTAGTGAAAAAACAACATTCAAACCGTTTTTTCCCAGCAAGAAATCTCACATTTTTACAAGTCTAACAATTAATTTTCAAGAAACAAAGAATCTCAGCAGTGATTTTAAGTTTCATTTCTAAATCTCACTTTTATATACAAGTTTTATTTCAAATCTCGCCTAACTGACAAGTAATTTCACATTTGTTAATAAGTCTCACATTGAAAGTTACTTGACATGGAATATCACATTGGAATCTCACCTGTCCAGGATATTATATCTCACCAGTTCAGCAATCAATCTCATCAGTGCAATTATAAATCTCACCTGTCCAGCAATAAATCACACCTGTTTAGCAATCAATCTCACCTGTCCAGCAATCAATCTCACCTGTTTAGCAATCAATCTCACCTGTCCAGCAATCAATCTCACCTGTTTAGCAATCAATCTCACCTGTCCAGCAATCAATCTCACCTGTCCAGCAACTAGTGTTACCTTTGTTGACACATAGTTGTAGCACATATTTAACTGTTTTTGTAAACTCTTCATCCTCATTTGATGACAGTAGTTGGACTAAACACTGTAAACCGTCATTCTGGTTCAACAAAATCTGCCTGTTCTTTTCTGTAATATTGAACATTAAATAGTCAAATTTAATTACAGTCTAACAAAAATTGCTATGCTCTTCCTTATTTGTAGTTTCGTATGCTCCGAATTGTTGGTAGTTCATGAATATTTATAAGTAGTAGGTTTATCCAATCACAGGAGTTAAAACTGACAACAGAAGGTATTGCGTAGTGTGATGATCTAATACAATTCTGAAATTGTGTAAAAGCCTCGATCTGATTAACTGACGAATGCTAACACCATTTACTCACATTTACTGAGGCTTCATGAATGATAACAAGAGTTGTCGGAAGACAACCAAGCTTGCCGAAATGGGTGTAAATTTCCAAAATAGATATTTGACCCACAGCCGTCAGGTTTTAAGGTAAAAGGACTGGTAAAATTTTTATTCCTTCAGCTCAGGTTAACAATTTTGAAAAGAAGATCAATGTCCAAGGTCAAGTTCACTCGTCAAAAGTTAAGAAACCAAATAAAGACTATGGTCATAAGAAATATATACGTAAAATATTACAGCCCTATCCCTCATGGTTTAAAAGATATAACTAAGGTTTAGTTTTTGAAAGTTAAAAGTTCAAGGTCACCAGATCAAAAGTCAAGATACTAAATGAAAGCTCTGGTCATAAGAAATTTATATGGTTTAAAAGATATAGCCAAGGTTAGTTTTTGAAAAGTAGGTCAAAATTCAAGATCAAAGTCATTAAGCCAAAAGTCAAGGTACCAAATGAAAGCTCTGGTCATATGAAATCTATATGCAAAATATCAAAGCCCTATTCCTCATTATATTTTGTAGCTAGGCCAAGATACAGTCTACACTCTTTGAGTCGTGAAAAGTAAACAAACCACTTCAAACCACAATCTGCTACTAGGAAAATAGTGCATTGAAATGGGTAAAATATAGGCTAAAAAGTTTAAAAGCTAAGCAGGAATTGTCAAAAAACTCAGGACTTGTGCTGGGTGTGTGTGAAGATATATTACATGATGTGATGTTTGTTTTGAGTTGAAGGGTATGTTATGTTGACTGGTGCATTGAAAGTACAGTTTCCTGAGAATAACTGAAAAATGTTTCTGTAAGTGTAAACATTTGATTTAATGTTTTACTGCATTTTGATTGACTAAAAATGAAATACAGCACTCCATTTACTTTGCATTGAATTGCATTTTTAATCAATTATAAATATACATTATATTTAGTTGATAAATTTCATAAAAATTGTGATAAAACATTATCCTACTTTCAAAATGTGCATTTCATTAATTGTTTTTGTCAAGTAATTACAGACTCATAAAATATACATCTGTAATTTGTTTTCAGAATGTGGTCTCTCAAGACAGGTGGTCTATAAAGACAATGGTCTCTCAAGACAGCTAGGTGCCATGTAGGTGGTCTTTTATAAGAGTGGTTTCACAAGACAGGTGATCCATTAAGACAGTGGTCTCTCAAGACAGCTAGGTGCCATGTAGGTGGTCTTCTTTAAGAGTGGTTTCACAAGACAGTGTCTTTTTTTGTAAGAGTGGTCTCTCCAGGCAGGTGGTCTATTAAGACAGTGGTCTCTCAAGACAGCTAGGTGCCATGTAGGTGGTCTTTTATCAGAGTGGTGTCACAAGACAGTGTCTTTTTTGTAAGAGTGGTCTCTCCAGGCAGGTGGTCTATTAAGACAGTGGTCTCTCAAGACAGCTAGGTGCCATGTAGGTGGTCTTTTATCAGAGTGGTGTCACAAGACAGTGTCTTTTTTGTAAGAGTGGTCTCTCCAGGCAGGTGGTCTATTAAGACAGTGGTCTCTAAAGACAGCTAGGTGCCATGTAGGTGGTCTTTTATAAGTGATCTCTCTAGACAGGTGGTCTTTCATGACAGTGGTGTCTCTGGACAGATGGTCTTTTATGACAGTGGTCTATAGTGACAGTCATGTCTCGAGATATGTTCTACTGTATAAGGAACTCACAAAACATTGTAATTATCTTCCAATGTACCTAAGTGAAATACAAATTTTCAAACTTGATATCAAACCCAAGGCATTTCCCAAAAATCAAGTAAAATTATGCATCCAGACAGAAAGACGGATATACCAATATTTCTTTTGTTTTTTTCTTATTTGATTTTTTGGTATTTTTTAAATGTTAAAACCTATTTTGACAAGAAACAAAATTAAGGTTACAATAAAGTCAATTAATATTTATCAGCTCTTCTTACCAGATAGTTCTATTGCGTGACCAAGGGAGACAATCACCCTCAATTTCCCTGCAGTTGAAATGTTTGGTATTCTTAGCATTTCCATCATCAAACGGATACCACCAAATTGTCCAATAATCTCAGCATTCTCACCTACAAACAGTAGATAACATTAATATCATCTAGTTTGATTTCCATTGGAAAATGTAGGCAAAAGTTGCTGCTATACAACACAGGTGGCCTTTAGAAAGTCCTATATAAAACAGTAAGTTAAATTTCAATGGACTTCATTGGCAGGTGCCCTTTATACAGAGGAACTTTGACTTCACTGTATTCAAGTTCTTAACATACAACCTATAGCTCAAAAGAATGACTAAAGGAAAACTTCACAAATGCATACAATTATGTCATTGCATGAAGTTTGCAAAATAATAATTTGCTTTGGAAAAAATTGGGTTTTTTTTTCAACAGATTTGCCAAACAATTTACCAAAAGATCCAATTGGGATTTTTGAGAAAGACACAAATTCCAAGTGAAAATGTAGCAAAAAACAATAAGCCCTGTAGCATGACACACTGAAAATCGAACTCTGCATTGGCACCTATTCAATAAGACGGTCAAAATTTGTGGCACTTCATCACTAAACTTTGATATTTCCATATAAGTGCACAAGCTTTGCATGACCTGAATAACAGAAAAGCAATTATGCAGTGAAGCTTGTATATAATTACCCCCTTAAATGCACAACAAAACCAGTCTTTATAGGGAGGGGTCTTTATATAGAGGTTGATTTGTACACAAATGGTACAATTAGGGACAGCAAAAAAGTCCATGTGTCCAGGGGGTCTTTATACATAGATGGTCGTTAAAGCAGGTTAACTGTACTCTACACTGCACATTTACATGTTATTTCTTCTTATTGCATCTGAAGTATTTCTTCTAAATTTTTCTGTCGTCTAATTTTATTAAATGATCAGAGATTAATATCACAAAAATGCAGGTCCTGTAAAAGGATCCATTCTAATGCAAAATCTATTATTTTTTTTCCAAATTTTTAGCAAAACTTTCCTGCAATTATGTTCACCATCTCATTCACATTCAGTATTGAACAATAAAAAAGAGAATTTACAATGTATGAAATGCCCTTGAAGTCTTCAGATGAAATCCAAGTTGCCAGTTAAATATGAGAAGCTAAATGAATCACAAGTTCTGGCCTTTACTCTTATGTCCTCTTAAAAGACCATAGTTACTATTTTTCCAATTTGGCCCATAGGAACATAAAATTCCAAATTGTAAGAATACAGGACCCTGTCCGAGAAAAGGTCCATTAACCCCTGACTGATACCAATTCAGGTAGATCACACTGCTAATATAGTAAAGCAAATATGTGATGTTTAGGAAGACTAATAGAATACTTTTCCCCTTTGGGTTTAGACAGAAAAATCTCAATCCACAAGGCAAGGTTCTCCAATGACCCACATGAGACTTCTGAACGTTGAAGATACATTAACTATAGGTTGAGATTTTTCTGTCTTGTCCATCAAAGTTGGGAATGGTTATTTCTCTCTCATCTACTAGTGATAAATATCTGTATAGCCATTGATTTTGTTCGTTTTTGTTTTTGTTTTTTCAAATATGAATCATGAAAATACAGTAGTTAAAGTGTGTGCAACATGTCTGTTGTCACCTTAGGGTAGACACATCTGTCCATGTTGGGAGTATACATGCATCACCAAAGGTACCCTGTGGTTCTTACCATTGTCAGCTACACATGAGTCAATGGTGGAAACAATGCGGATGGCGTCATCTGATTGTCCAGTGTCCATGTTGTTACTGTCCTTCAGGGAATTATACAGACATTTACACAGGAGACCTAGAGCATTGCAGCCTCTGACTTTATTTTGGTTACTTCCTGAAATCATATTGTGTTCCAAATTAAGACAAAGCAAATATTTACCAATCAATAAAATAAATCCTGTTATATATGACTCAAGATAAAATCCTCATATTTGGCAGTAAATGTCGGTAAGTAATATGAAATGCTACCACAGATCGCATCACAGCATTACTGTAATATCTACATAAATGAAATGATTGCGTAATCAGAAAACACCGACACTTAATACGAAATCAATGACCCCTTAAATTTCTAAATGACTTCATTTTAAACTTAAAGGCTGCAGTGAACCCCTCATTGAATAATTCTACGGGAAAAAAACAGCATTGTGCTAGACCACTGATACCGGTATATCATTTTGTGTTCAAAATTAAGACACAGTCTTGATCCTGCAATGATATTTGTATTCACATTGGCCACATATTTCAAAGTTACATATCTCGTTGAAAATGGGTTTGAATTTTCAAAATAAGTTTTTGACCCAAAGCTGTCAGATTTCAGGTCAAGTTAAATATTTGGATTTCTTCAGCTCAGGTTAAAGATTTTGTAAAGTAAGTCAAAGTCCAGGGTCAAGGTCAAAAGTCAAGGAGCCTAATGAAAGCTCTTGTCATAAGAAATCTTTATGTGAAACATCAAAGCTCTTTAATCTATGATTTAATATATATAAAAAATATCAGATACCAAAGTATAAATGTTTAGGATGTCCAGGATATAGCACAAAAAAACTGGTGAAAAATGGACAAACATGGACCTCTGGAAATTAAGAATCAGGTGCCATGGATGAGAAAGCATCCTGTTGACCAGTCACACCTGCGGATAGTCCAGTCAAACTGAAATGAAATACATGTGGAACAAATCCTCATCAAAATTGGTACAGATGTCTTAACAACTGCCATCGAACAGGTAAATCATCACTTCGCTCAGAGTAATCACAAACAAGACTATTATACTAACTGTAAAACATGTGGAACATTGACATCAACATGGTTTTTGATATCCCTGTGTCAATAATTTCTAAGTGAGCAGTTTTTACTTCTGTATATGAAATGTTCATATGTTGAACACATACTGGCATATCAGATCAATGTGAAATATAAATGCCATTTGCAGTTGATTGTGGGATATTACTACTAAAATGTGCAAAATTTATGATGTGGAAAGCCGAAAATCGTCACATTTGTCATATGGCTTAGTTGTTATTTTTTCCTGTCTGTGTCTACAGTAAGTAAATTGTCTATGCATGAAGAATGTGTGCTTGATTTTGATAAAGCTAAGGTTAAAATTTTCAAAAGTAGGTCAAGGTCACTATGTCAAAAGTCAGGATACCAAATGAAAGCTCTGGTCATAAGGAATCCATATGTGAAATATCAAAGCCCTAAACCTGGCAGTTAAAAACATATAGGCCATGGTACAGTTTTGTCTACATACACCAACGACAGCAAGTATGGTTGAGGTATGACATTACCTCTCATCCCATGAGCTATAAAGTAGCCACTTGCTGTAGTTCTCAAAGTTACACATAAAAAGTAGCCACTTATTATTGTCAACAAAGATAACGCATAAAAGGCAACCACCTACTGTTTATAACAAAGTCACATAAAAGTAGTCACTTACCTAACAAAGTTACACATAAAATGTAGCCACCTACTTAACAAAGTTACACATAAAAGGTAGCCACCTACTTAACAAAGTTACACATAAAAGGTAGCCACCTACTTTTTATAACAGTCACATAAAAGTAGTCACTTACCTAACAAAGTTACACATAAAATGTAGCCACCTACTTAACAAAGTTACACATAAAAGGTAGCCACCTACTTAACAAAGTTACACATAAAAGGTAGCCACCTACTTAACAAAGTTACACATAAAAGGTTAGCCAAACTTTTTATAACAGTCACATAAAAGTAGTCACTTACCTAACAAAACAATAAAAGTAGGATAACAAAGTTACACATAAAAGGTAGCCACCTACTTTGGGAGTTACATGAAAGGTAGCTACCTACTGTTTACAACAAAGTTATACATAAAAGGTAGCCACCTACTTAACAAAGTTACACATAAAACGTAGCCACCTACTTCACAAAGTTACACATAAAAGGTAGCCACCTACTTAACAAAGTTACACATAAAAGGTACAATAAACTGTTAACTCATTCTTTTCAAATGGGACTGACCCAAAAATATGGTCTACTGTCATTTGGGAGTTAAACAAGTTAATAATAGCAGTAAAATCATCACAAAAAGTAGATTCTAAACTTACAATTATGACAATAAACTTTACCATTCTTTGAAATGGGAGGTCCAAATATGACTTCAGGGGTTATAAAAGTAGCACACAAAAAGTAGCCACTTGATTTCAACTGTACATAAAAAGGTAGCCACTTACAGTTGTTTTCAACTGTATATAAAAAGTAGCCACTTACAGTTGTTTTCAATTGTACATATAAAAGGTAGCCACTTACAGTTGTTTTCAACTATACATATAAAAATTAGCCACTTACAGTTGATTTCAATTGTACATATAAAAGGTAGCCACTTACTGTTGTTTTCAATTGTACATATAAAAGGTAGCCACTTACTGTTGTTTTCAATTGTACATATAAAAGGTAGCCACTTACAGCTGTTTTCAATTGTACATATAAAAGGTAGCCACTTACAGTTGTTTTCAATTGTACATAAAAGGTAGCCACTTACAGTTGTTTTCAATTGTACATATAAAAGGTAGCCACTTACTGTTGTTTTCAACTGTACATATAAAAGGTAGCCACTTACAGTTGTTTTCAACTGTACATATAAAATGTAGTCACTTAAGCCATGTAAAAAATATTCTGGTTCTCAGACAATCGGACTTCCAAAATGAGCATGGTAGGTAGGTATTATATTTTTGTTTTTTTATTTCCAAATTGTTGTTTATATACCTTGAGGGCAAGAAATCAAGAGGACATTATGTAACAAAAAAATGTCTTTTATTGAGACCTTCAATAAATTGTAACAAAAAAATTGTGTCATTGTGTTGTTCACTTGGTTTTAAAACTAAAATATCCAAAAAAATATAAAATAGCTAAAATATTATAAAACTGTTTTCAAAGTACAAGGAAATTAATTGTAAATGCATCTTTATAATATCATCAATTATTATTATTCCTATTTACCAAGCTCTGACTACTATTGTGTTAAAAAATCAATGCAAATGGACCAGAAGTATAAAGTTTTCATTTTTGATAACAATAGCTATCCATTTTTATGTATTTTACTATAAGTTCTATTTACAGTAACTAATTTTACTTTTATCATTCACCTACATTTAATTCAGATTTTAAAACTTTTATCCATCAAGCCCTGAAATCTGAGTCACAAATAAATAGATGTATGGTGGGAAATTTAAACTTTTCTTTTTTTGAGAAAAACATTGCGCAGCGGTGAATTTTTTTATGAAATGTGAATAAAATGGTTTCATTTGGCAATTTGTTTTTGTGCGGCAGTGTCTGAGAACCAGAAGTATTTTTTTACTTGGACTTACTATTGTTTTCAATTGTACATATAAAAGGTAGCCACTTACTGTTGTTTTCAACTGTACATATAAAAGGTAGCCACTGTTGTTTTCAATTGTACATATATAAGGTAGCCACTTACTGTTGTTAGCAACAATGAATCCTATGAGTGAAATCAGGGGTCGTGTGATTTCTTTCACGTTAATCTGTTCTCTCAGCAGTGTAAAAATGTAGGGGAAAATAACACTGCAAATGCTCTGTCTTTCCACTGAAAATAAAGAATTATATTTTGTTGTACAACAGACATTAGGGAAAATATGATTTTTATGAAAATTCTTGATATGCAAATTTAAACCCCGACACTTGTAAAATTTAGCGAAGTATTATTATGGAGCCTGCCTAAAGCATGTTAGGGAACAACTGTCATGAAACTAATTTATTGAAACTTCTAAGCAGGGGTTAACTCTTTTTGAACAGAGACCTGTACCCTTCCAAATGGGAATTTTACATTGCAATGGGCCAAATGGGGCAATAAAGTAACTATGGTCATTTAATCCATAAGAATAAAGAGAACTTGTGATCCATTTAGCCTCTCTTATTTAACTGACAAAATGGTTATCATCTGAAGACTTCAAAGTGCAGTTCTTACATGTACTAAATTCTCCATATTACATTGTTCAATAACAGATGTAAATGACTTGGTGAACATAATTGGGAAATTTTTGCTCAAAATTGGGAAAAAATAGCAGATTTTGCTTTGGAAATGGGGCCTTTTACGGCATCCACAGGATGATGATATTAATCCCTGCCAAGCCAGTAAGCATTATATTTGAATGATCTAAATACAAAAAATAGTCCAACATTACATATAGATACATAAAGATGAAATGATTGGCATCATAAATTCCAAGAGCCATAATTTGGGAATCATAAATTCCAAGGGCAATGACTTTCACAATATTCATTCTAACAAAACCCAATATGAACTTGACCCACATTTCCTCATAATTAACAATATTAATGAACAACTACATACCAAATTCAATTTAATATCTCAGCGAAACAATGAGTAATCAAAAGACTGAAAATCCTGAAATGCAAGTCCTTTGTCAAATCTGAATTGGTGAATTTATGAAATAATATATATCTGTACCTACATGCAGTTACTGTTTAACCTGGGAATATACATCCTTGATCTAGTAAAATCATTAGTATAGGCTGTTACTTTTATTATGCATCAGTAGAAATTTATACATTTTATGATATGTTTACATTAATTTACAAAACAGCATTACAAGTCGGTTGGATTTACATGTACAGTCATGGGACACACTTGTTAGTATCTTCTATACAACATTTTTAAATGCTGGTAAAATCCTTGGATTTGACAAATTTGTACAAATTTACAGTAGACTTAGGACAATTTGATATTTCTGAAATATACATGCATTTACATATTATCATGTTTATTTACAGAAATGACAATATTTTTATCAAGGAATAATTTGGTAAATTCTGTAATTATTCTTTCAATCTAATGGCATATGTCAAAATTTACCCGAAGTATTTAAATGAATCTGGTAAAATATATCTAAATTTCAAAATGATTAAAATGATTAATTCAATTTCGTTCATGTAAAATCAGTGGATCTAGGCATTAAAAGCTAGTGATATTTCTGAAAATACAACAGTGACAAATATTTATGTCCCATAACTGTAGATCTATCACAACTTTCAACAGCTTTAAAAAATGTTGCATTATTCAGTTCCCTTTACTCCCCGAATTTTTAACAGAAAAAAATGTTCGTTCAACAACCTAAAAATTACATTGTTATTTGGTATG
Source organism: Atrina japonica (assembly GCA_030159075.1). Taxonomy (NCBI): domain Eukaryota; kingdom Metazoa; phylum Mollusca; class Bivalvia; order Pterioida; family Pinnidae; genus Atrina; species Atrina japonica. Next base: position 93,268 of record BROG01001044.1, on the reverse strand, counting down.
TAAAAACAAAGTAATAAATGTAGATTGATGTCTCAAATACGAAATGGGTTGAAAAAAATTTCAACATCAGGTTGAACTGATTTAGGGTCGAAACACCCGTGGTAGCGATGACCAATGTAGATACATCAACTAAAACCACCTGGCTAGACTTTAAAACTTGATAATGGCAGGAATCATGCAATCACTAGCTGCATTGATGTTTGTGCTATCCAATCAGAACCATGATCGAGTAAACCGGTCTTTTTATTCTCTCACAAATGAACATAATTTACAGCACACCAGAAAAGTATCTTACTCGATGTCGGACATTAACAGGTTAATCGTGAGTTTGTCTATGATCACTTCTGCGCAAGTAAGCCTAAAAACTTAAATAATCTATCAGTTAAGTAAAAATTCATGTTGTATGAATAAAAAGGAAATGATTGATTCTAGTTTCTATATAACGCGAATTAAAATGGGTATCAAAGTCAAAATCGGCAACGCTGAACTGAGGGAATTCCCCTTTTCAACAAGTGTCCTATGTTAAATGACTATAATAATTCATCACAGCATTTTCGACTTTCATCATTGTTGAATTTTAGTTTCAATGAGTTTTAAAATTAAAAGAAACAGCATTCTCGAGTAACTATTTTCTACAGCGCAGGTAGTAGTTCGGCAAATCTTATGGCACATTGATTTTTGAATGGGGTTGCAGACAATTTTGAGCCTGTCCTAGCAATAAGGCCTTGCCTTAAAAACTTAATTTCTTGAGATTTTCCAAGTTCAATGGACATAATTTTGCCAAAAATCGTTCACCAAGGACATAATATACACTTAATCGACCTGTATCTTCCAAAAGTGCAAGTACAAATCAAATATCAATGAATATGCAAGCAGAAAATGTAAATTAATTCTTTTATATGCTTTTTTTTGTGTTTTGTAAGTCCAGGGCATATTTTTGTCACATGTCATTCAACCAGAACCAAATTTCAACCTGACCTGCATCTTCCCATAGAATAAGTTCAAAATGTCACTGTACGCAGGACTTAGATAATGACTGGGAACTTTGAACTTGGTTCAAGGCCATGACACACCCTTGGACCAAGGACAACAATTGTGTGAAATGACATCTTCCTCAAAGGTAACAGGAATATTCAAATTATGGGCCGGACAATATTAATGGACAGACGGTGATGATATATATATGTACAAACATATGTTCATCTCAAGTTTTTGGCATGCACATCTAACCCTTTCTACACTACAGACCATAATAGACTGGTCTAAGACAATAGAAAAGAGCAGTCCATTTAGTTATTTAGGGATGAAAGGGTTAACTAGTATGAAAACAATTGAAGTATAGGTATTCTGTTTGCACCACTGTGGCTGAATATCAATGACATTTAGTCCTAAACTGTTTAAAAACAAACTTACATACTAAATTAGGACATTTTCTTTAATTTTGAACATACTTATGTAACAACGACATAGTAAATTTTGCAATTAGAAATAATATATTAGATTAAAATGGATTGTTGATTAACCTCTGAACTGAGCAAGAGAATAAATGTAAGAAATCTTGTCAATACCATTCTGCGGATTATTCAGGCAGATACATAGTGTACTAGCAACGCTGCTCCAAAGCTCTACGCTGGTTTTACCGACGTCGTCAATCCATGATTGTCGGTCTTGATTAGAGGTTGGGGAATATTCTTTAGGTAATGCAGTTCTAAAAGCAAAGAGAAAAACAGTAACTGATACAAATGATGAGAAATCTCAAAATAATCTTGAATTAACCCTTTCACTCATGAGTTTATGAATGGTATGCTATTTTCTGTTGTTTAAGATCAGTCCATTATGGTATGACTATAGGGTTGACAGGATTAAGTTAGCAATTCATAATAGCTGAAACGAAATTGAGTAACACTATGTTGCTACAAACAATGTCATTCAAGAATTTCACGGTGCAATAACTCTTGCAAATACATCAAAATGTTAGCTTTCATTTGATATGTCCAAATCAACCCATCTAGAAATTTGCCCTAACCCCAAATAAATTTTGCCCACATATTTTTTTTTTACAAAAATATTACATTGTCCGGTTTACATGCAAAATTTGCATACAGATCTATCTGTTTTTCAAACTAATGCAGGGATTTTCAACATTCTTTTGGGAATGGGGGCTAGGCATTATAAAATTGGGGAAATTTTCCTTGAAATCTAAAATACACAAAACTGTTTGGAAACACAAGAATCTCCTAAAATCAACTGTCATCTGACTTCGATTGGAACATTTTGACTGCAAATTGGGGGAAATGCATTTTTAAGCAATGGGAATTGGGCCTTATTTCGACCCCTATGATAGGATGGAAAATCCCTAAGCTGGATGAGACACATCAAATGATTGATTTTTCAATGGCGACCTAAATAAATTCTTCTTAAGATTGCATCACTATAAAGAAACATACCAAAGCTGGTTAAAATATACAGAAACTCAAGTCAAACGGATGGACCTGATAGACAATATATTCTCTGTTCTGTCATTTGATGCAAAACAAAATTTTGAAATCAGAAAAAAATCTACATACAGACAGGACATGGACAATATGCTATGTTCTGCCATCTTGGGTCAGGGCATAAGGATTACCACTTCAATAATTAAAGTGTTACTTTACAAAAATTTTCAAAGTGTATTTACAAAGGTCAAACAAGTTTTTCACATTAAATTATAGGCTTTTTTTAGACTTCATTTCCATAAAATTTTAGAATTTGAACTACTGTTGAAAACAAAAATATCAATACATAAACATTTATATATTTATCATTAATTATTAAAAATTAATAAACATCTCTGATGTGTTCTTAAATAAATATGGCACATTGTCTGAAGGGTGTTCAAGTTTAAATTAAAATCAAACAGTACTGCATGGAATGAGAGCCATGCAAGTAAAATGTTTTACCAATACCCCTGTTTTTGGAATTTTTGTTTTGATTTTGGATGGAACCTGGATATGAAAGTGAATGCTAGAAAACATCATACCATATGTGTACATTTCAGTGCTGTCATTTTCAATCATGTTCAGTTAAATTAACAACTGTATAGTTAGATATTTCGCCTGCGGTAATTATTTCTGCCCTTTTATATGACAGATTTTCGCCTCATCCCCTAAATCACAAATTGCTTTATGGAGGAAATTAAATGTCAACTTGCATCAATTAAAATTAAGCTTGAAAATTTCACTTTCTTTTTAAATTCGCCCTTTCATGTAAAGACGAATATCACGAAAAAATTATCAGAAGTGAAAATTCCAAGTATTACGGCGAATGGATTTAGCATCAATACCTCAGAAGTTCAAGTAAATCTGAGAAGCAGCAAGAGTCTTTAGCCATCTTCTGTCCTTGAGCTATTAATTGTAAATTACAATATGTATAGTTACAATACTAAAGTTATAAAATCGTACGATCAACACATCAAATGACCAATTATTCAATGTTTGTTAAAAAAAATATGGCAAACAGCATGAACAAATATACAAGATTTCAGAATTATCTGGGAATCAATGGTATTTTAGAACGTTAGATATATCTAGGGAACATTTTGTCTACCTGTTCACCTGCCATACCAAATGTCCAGGTAGCACAGGGGTAAGCACTCTAAATTCTCACAAATGCAGCTTGAGTTTGGACATGGGAGTATGTGAGATCACATGGTCATCTCTAGGTCAGACAACTCTCTCAAACAAGTGGGTTTTCTCTGGGTTCTCGAGTTTAATCTCATACTGGACATGGGAGTATGTGAGATCACATGGCCATCTCTAGGTCAGACAAGTGGGTTTTCTCTAGGTTCTCGAGTTTTATCTCGTATTGGACATGGGAGTATGTGAGATCACATGGCCATCTCTAGGTCAGACAACTAGCTCAAACAAGTGGGTTTTCTCTAGGTTCTCAAGTTTAATCTCATATTGGACATGGGAGTATGAGAGATCACATGGCCATCTCTAGGTCAGAAAACAAGCTCAGACAAGTGGGTTTCCTCTAAGGTTCTCAAGTTTGCTCCCACAGCAAATGCCCACACTTATGAAATATCAGAACCAGTGAGTGGCATTTATACAAGTAGAATTAGCTTGTTTGTTAATCATTGTAAAATGAACAAAATTTATTTAAAAATCACAGGATCAAGATTGTAGTACAAAATAGATTTATTAAATTTGTGAACCGACTCACATTTTAGAACATATATAGTGTATATAACTTTCAGTTTAATAGACCAAATACTATAAATGTAGATTATAACAAAGACTGAGTATGTCAGATCAGGCAGGTTAGTGGATAAAGAATCCACAAGAATTGCAGCTACATGCAGGAGGCCTGTAATTGAATTTCCTGAAAATTGAACTCTCGAGAGCATTGATTTACTAATATTAACAATAACCATTAGCATTTTTAGATAGACTTTTATTGTCACTTTTCAGTGTCCCAGTCAATTTTCAGAGCACTTGGGTACAATACCCAGTTACTGCTTTCCAAATGAGTATGGTATTTTTACCCAAATCATTTCTGTCAAGAAGGTATTTTCCAATTTGCTGACCCACTTAACGATAAGTATTTGGAGTTAAAAAATTTTTTTTAGACAAACTTTACGTTCCACAAGAAATTAAATGAAGAATGAAATGAAATTTTGGCTACTGATATTTTGATGTAAAGTAACATCAGGGTCAGCAAAACTCATTACCATTAAATGTATAGGATTTATTGAACACCTTGATCACCAAGATCCAAAATTAATGTTTTATTTAAATTTCAAGAAATTTGCAACATTACGTACTATCAGATAGTGGTGCAAAGATATACTGTGGGACAGTATATCGCAGTATTTTGGCATGGTTCGGTTCATGGTTCAATTTTTCGTATTTACGATACCCCAATGATATGTTCCAGATTTTGCTGTATTCTGGATTATCTGTCCGATATCGGTTTCGAAATGTAGAATTTGACTCGAAACAAAAATGGCTGCCATTCTCAAGCATGGGCCTCACTCGATATTTAAGTCGGTAAATTGGAAGCAATAATGCTTAAGAGTGGTAGAGAAAGACTGTAAAACGTTGCAGATAAAAACGAACTGTTTGTCTATACTGCTGTTATGTTGAAGTGACATATAAATCTGGCAACACGGCGAACATTGTCCATGTAGCCATAGCATAGGCCTAACTCGGTATCTAAATTAAACTGCCTGCACGCCACAGGGGAAACAGGTCCCAGTACACACCCTCATAGGTACCAGAGGACAAGGTACGGGACAAATAAGTTTAAAATCTAAATGCAAATAAATTCCCCTCATTCAAAAGCAATTTCGAGATCAATTACAAACTTTATGTGAGATCATTTCCTCACGTAGAATCGGGACCATTTCGTGCAGTGATAAATAAGTCTCATAGGTGCGTACTGCATATTCTTGTTTTGTTTTCCAAGCCATATTTCTTATCAGGAAAAATAAATTTTTCCAATGGCAGAATTTGTTTCTTTTTTATTTTTGATTGGATTTCAGAATAGTCTGGTAAAATATAGCGTATCGCAATACGTATCATATCAAGAGCCAAATATCGCAATATGTATCGTTCTTAGGAGAAGTACATAGTTCACCCCTACTATCAGAAAAATCAATGGTGTTTACGTTTTGGAACCTTTCTTTAAAGACCACAGTCCCAAAAGAGCACCTGTCTTGGAAGACCACATTTCAGTGGCAGAAGGAGGGGGTCTTTCTAGACAGAATTTCCACATACCACACTCAACAATTTTTCAGCTATGTGGTTGTGGCCAATTTTTACTGGGGAGAAAATCTGGTCACAATGTACCCAGAAAGAGATCACCAGCCTTCCACAAGTAAACTGGCAAACTTTCTAACAAAAATCAATTTAGGATAAAGCTGGACAAGAGGTGAGAGACTTCATAGATCAAAAGTGTGAGGTTCTAACCACTCTGCCACAGAGGCCCTTCATTCTAACGAAAGTGAGTGGTACTTCCACAGTCCTTAGTGTTAATTTACCATTGTTTGACACCAAATTGAGTAGCAAAAACACTGCGGCTTGTTTGTATCTTGCAGCTGAAACATCACTGGACAGCACCTTATGTATGAAATGATAAACGTTGGTTTTGGTCATTACTTGCTGGGAAAAAACTGAAAATATATCAAAATATGAAATTAACAAATGTTTATAATGATTTCCTAATTTTACGTATTACAGTTGATGCCAATAATGAAACACTTTCAATATTATTGTCCTTGGTGAATACTTTGAGATGTGGGGATTACTTTGGTGATTACCATAAGAAATACACAATTATAACTGAAGAACAAGACAGGTTAAAGATAAATGAACATTGACAGTGCATTCAAATACAATAATTTTACACTCTCCATCAAACCAAGTGAGCCACTGGAGATTGTTTTTGTCACTTACTGTCATTTCCGACTGCACATCCAAGGCAGAATAATGCTGTTTCCTTCACTTCAATGTCGGTGATAGATGTGATAAGACACATAACAAAGTCCAGTCCTCCAAGATTTCTGAAGTACTCCTTTATCTCACCTGTTTACAAATAATCAGGTATCAATACAGGCTACCTGTAGCATGAATTTCTCACCTGTAATATCTCTGTTTTCATCAAATACATATGTGTAACTGCATTGTAAACAAGCAATATTGGTGAGTGACTGTTAATATATAAAACTCTCAGATACCAAAGTATAAATCAATAGGATGTCCAGGACATCTGTTATTATTATAGAATGGTTTTGAAAATATTAAAATTGACACACTAATTCAGGACTCATCTTTGTCAAGTTGTCTGGATAAGTCCATTTTGTGGACGGACAAGTATACGTTACTTCCCACTTGTCTGATAGGACAAATGAAAGTGGTGAAAAAAAAAATTCAATAAAGATTATGCTTGTTAAAGCACAAAATAATATCACTAAATTTATATTACACTTGATTTTTGGACAAAATAATATCACTAAATTTATATTACACATTTTTGCAGACAAATTGATTTCCTGAAGGACAAAAAAAATTCTAATAATATATTTGTTACAGACATTTTTCATTCATTTACAATTTAAATTGAGACGGCCTGGCTCAGTTGGTAGCACGCTCGACTCTTGATCGTGAGGTCATGAGTTCGAGCGACAGGTTGGATTCCTGTCCTTCGAAGTGAGACTGTAAAAACCGAGGTCCCATGTCACAGTAGGTGTCATCACATTAAAGAACCCTTACTGCTCACTGGCTGTAAGTGTCAAGCACAGGCCAAAATTTGAAGCCCTTCACTGGCATTAGTGATGTCTCCACATGAGTGAAAGATTCTTGAGTGGGACGTTAAACAACAACAAGCAAACAAACAAAATAATTCAAATCAGAGATGCAATACATCACTGAGATATTGAGCAATGTAAACAAACAAAACAATTCAAATCAGAGATGCAATACATCACAGAGATATTGAGCAATGTAAACAAACAAAACAATTCAAATCATAGATGCAATACATCACAGAGATATTGAGCAATGTCAAATAAGAGAACAATTTTAACTAATTCACCCCTAAAGACACATTTGGACTGATACACAAAAGTCATTGACTTACAGAAGAGTCCATTGTGATTAGGGGTGATGGGTTAAATAGCAGAGGTTAAGAGATGCAACCTGCAGTAAATATTTAGGAAATAGAAGTTTAGAAATAAAATCATTGGTCTGAACTTATTGACAACCCTGAGTGCATGTATATAAATTCATGAAGTCTTAAATATTCATAGATTCCTATATATTTTGAGAAAAAAATTGCTTGAGAAGCCCAGGTTTGCCATTTTTCACATTTTCAATTGAAATTGATCATAACTCAGCCTTACAATATTTGTATATGAATACAACACTGCACCTGACCGTATTTTCTCAAAATACATACTACAGGAATATAGGATTTGTTATGTCTGTTAATGTTATATTGTACAATGTAAAGAAAAAAAAAAACAATTTTTTTTACAAGTAAACATAGGTAATTCCCCTTTAAAGTGCTACAAGTAATATATACAGTATGTAGTAATATATAATATGGCATTATGAACAACTTAAACTGTTATAGTTTATTTTTTCAAACTTATGTAGAGATTTATTTTAGTTTTTAAAAGTTAAAAAATTGAATTTTTAAATTTTAAAAAAGTTGCTAATTTATGCATGATAAGCATGTCAGTTTTGTTTTAACTGATAATGTACTTAAATACTCAGTGCTTCCAAAAGTAGGCGGTAGGTGGCTATTTTCCACTTCCAATTTGAACACTTTGCTGCCTACCTGAGCTAATTTTGTAATAAAATATATAGAGAGGTAGCCACCTACATTGGAGTTTTTTGCCTGCTTCTCTCAGAACTACTGAAAGCCCTGAATACATCATATGCTTATATAAAACTAAAATATTATGTCGCTGTGTATGTTGATTTGCTTTTTTAAGTGAAAGAAATAAACTGTGCAGCTTTCAGAAGGTACATTTGTCTACTTTACAAACAAAGCAATCAACGTATGAGCTGAGCCATTACATCCATCTTTTACAAAAATAATACATTTTACAGGTACCTTAATAAGCTGTTGGATTTTGGTCATAAGATGTTATAAGTAGCTGGGTTCGAAATTAGCACTAGTTTGAGACTTATAACTTTTGCAACGGACTAGTCAAAGTTGTGCTTCAGCTTGTCCGGTTGACTAGTAGAAAATCTGTATAAACATTGCAGTATAAACATGATTAATAAAAGATTTGTAATGTACATTAAATATCACCTACTGATAATTAGTGCCTTGATTTATTTCTTAACTTGAGGTTAATCACAGTTTTTTTTTTACTTATGATTGTAATAAAACACAAAATAGTACTGATTCAATAAATATGTGCCATTTTGGTAATTCATAGTACCACTTTTGGACTAGTATATTTGTCGTAGGACGTAAGTAAAATTTCTTTCCAACAAGTCCAATTGACTAGTGAGACACAATTGCTAACTTCAACCTCTGCAGTGTATAAAAACATTTTTGTATCTTTAGTCTTTCTAGATATAATGGCACAACATATCCATCTTAATCTTGGGTAATAACTCATTTTAGAAGACATCCAAAAATTTTGCCTTACTTAATAATTACAATTACCTGAGCAATCTGAAAATATAGCAGATAAAGTAAGAAAAGCCTGCTTCATTGCTACTGGGTTGTCCACTTGACACTTCAAACATTCCAACAGTAGATTTACGTCAGTTTTCACCTCTGCAACAGATCAAGCATAATTAAATCAGACAGTTAATAGAAATGAACATGAAGTTAGACTTTAATTTGATTGTAAGGATAATGTTTGAAAATCAACATCAGCATGTCACTAGCTTCTCACAGTTCTCTTTACAAGTATCAATATGTTCTTGTGTGTTATATGCATGTATAGTGTACAAATGTACACCACAAGGCACATTTTTTATATATTCTTCAACATATATCACAACAGTTGTATCTAATTGCTCTAGTAATTTAATTGTGTTTTTGCCTTGTTTCAGTGATTCAATTCCATTTTGGTAAATCACTGTACCGGGTACAGTACAGTACAGTACAGTGCAGTACAGTACAGTGCAGTACAGTACAGTACAGTACAGTACATGGTGAGAATTGGTTACTGTCAGTACAAATATAGATCTGTATATGTACTGGAAACTAGCTCATTAATGAGCAAATGTCTTTCAGGGTGAATGTCTGTGCTAAATAATGACTATAGTCCCTATGAGCTACCAAGACAGCCTTAAATTGTCCTAAACTTAAACTGATTATACTGTACTGGCATTTTCTAGGACGAAAATTGAGGTTTTTACAGAATATCTTCAGTTCAACTGACAGAATTAATTACTTTAAAACTTTGTATCCAATATATACCTTTAGATGCAGTATAATTTGATAAGATTTGGTAGAACTTTACAAAACAAAAAGTGAATACTGCCCATTTAAAAAACTCAACCTGAATGCCATAATCGTGATGCTGAAGGACCTATTCAATGTCTGACAGTAGAAGTACGTCCATGTATTAAAAATTTCAGGAAAAATCTTGTTCATTCACATGCATTTTGAGAAGTGTCTTAGAATACTATAGAGGTATTGAAACAATATCATTCACTAACTTATTACAGTTTTTTGGAAGTCAAGATGATTTGTATATTTCAGTAGCTATTTAATTCAATGTTAAAGTTTTTTTCTGGCATGGCATTGTCTGAAAATAAAAGTAGATCTATAATCAAGAATTTTTTCCACTGCATCAGCACGCCATGATCCCCTTGCATCTGGTGACAGGCCACATGACCATGAACAGTAAAATGTATCATGCTTTCTAGACTGAAATTCTGCCCAGATTTTAAGTTCCCCTTTTTGTAAAGTGTTTAAAATCGTGGCAGAATTTCTACCTACATGCTCTCTCAATCTGTCAATTTAATGTCAAATCTCAAGTAATTTCACACTGTCATTGACTGATATCAAGAAGCCTATTTTTCTCGTCTTGGAATAATTTTTATTGAAACGACGAGGTCATACCTCCCACCTTGTGACCTCGACGTTTAAATACTTTAGAAATTAGGAAATACCCAAAACACCACCGGAATGTCGGTTGCACCTCTGCAGGCTATGGCGCCAGAGCCGTCATGACTGTGGGCAGTGACAGTGTGACTGGATGAAATCCCTGATGACTAAACCACAGGGGCTTGCTTCCCGATAGTGTAAATATTTACTATCAATGGGAAGTATACTATCCACGACAAAAACACGAATAGTATACTTCCCATTGATAGTAAATATTTACACTATCGGGAAGCAAGCCCCTGTGACTAAACTAAAGGAACATCCCAGACACAAGTCACAACCGTAAATTGAAATTTGAACACCTTCTTCTTTTCACACTGTAACTTTAGTTTAGCTTACCTGCAGTCATACTGCCGTTTGAAACTATTATTTCAGAATTACCGGTAACTACTCAATTTAGCAAATTCATACAGTGCATTTTACTAAATCTTTTGCTCATAACTCGTCGCGTCAGCAGACGATGCACCAAGGAAAATAGAAAGAACGATCTAAGCGGCCCTCAATAGGAACGGAAGACGGTACTGTCAGCAAATTTCGAAAATTCCCGGGACTTAACTCTTATAATCCGGAATTTTACTTTACAGAATTCATAAGAACTGAACTTGACATAAAATGGTCACAAATCTTCCATGTTTGTCATACTGACCAGTATAGATCTGTACGTTTGTAGATGTAACCACTGCACTGGTCATTTAGAGGTCAATTATACAGGTTCGTGATCCAGTATGTCATCTGGTCCAAAATTGTCCCAATTTTAAGTTACTTTTTTGGAAAATTCATTTTTTTTTACAAAAAAAGATACTTTTAAAGTAACTTATATTCAAATCGGGGTAGAATTTCATGTCAAATTATTTGTACGGGCGCTAAAGGCATTGGATCTTGTCTACTAAAATTCAAATCTATCTATATATATATATATATATATATATATATATATATATATATATATATTACATATATATATATATATATATATATATATATATATATGAATTTAAGCCTGATCTCTTTTCTGTCCAGTCTTGTACATCAGTTTAAGTAGTTAGTAAAGAGGAAAACGTCCAACGCCCCTTTGACGTAAGATATTACATAAAGAAAGCTTTATCATTCGTCACTAAACTTTAGTACCTTGATTTATTTGAGTCTTCATGCTCTCACTTTTTATTTAAATTATCATTTTCTCACGTTTTTTATTAAAATTATCATTTTCTCACTTTTTGTGGAAATTATAATTTTCTCACTTTTTAATTAAAATTATAATTTTCTCACTTTTTTATTGAAATGAATATACTGTCACTTTTTGTCGGTTAAATCGCTTGGTAATCAAAACGTGAGAATATTAAAAAAAACAACAACAACAAAAAACTAAGACAATTTTCTTCGATAAAAAGTGTTGATGCAACATGTAGACTTTTCAGTTATGTATTTCGTTTTAAATCAATACTGCAGATCAGTTCAACACATACATTCATATCTAAAAAATAAGTTTAGCAGAAAATACAATTATTTTGACTTCCCACCCGACAATCTGCTTCAAAAGAGCGCCTTTTTGTATTATTCCAAACCCAAGAATCGAACCCACGATTTACGCTTGCGGAGCGGCAAACCGAAGGATCTATTTTTATCAAATAATCATACAATGTATTGATATGTATAAAAATATATTTTATTTTCAATAAATTAAACAGCGAAAAAAATTACATAATGGGAAAAATCATGAGCAGATGTAAACATGATATATTATGATGATATTTGAGCATATATAAACATACAGCGTAATGGATTCATCTTGCATAATGAAGCGTAATGTTGTTACGAGGCAAAAATCACGTTCGCATCGCATCAGTGACGTCACATGCAACTCACACGCACTTCATGGCTTTGTCGGTATTACGAAGGTCGAGCTCACCGCCATGATCGTTACACCAAGCATGTTTGACGATTCATCAGATGTCGCCGCCGACGACGACGACGATTTGTATGACGTAACTAAAAATGTACTTCTGTATTTAGTTTGTTTTATTCACTTTTGAGCCGTATTCACTTCAGACATGATCTGAAAGGATTATAACGATTTATGGTTGAGCTTTTCAAATAAAAATTCAGTAATCCACACAAGCATATTAACATTGTCACGATTTGAAATATACGCATACGGAACTCGCTCCATTTTTTAAATATAAAAAATGAAACATAAATAATACACATCCTATATATATGATTTTTTTTTTACAAAATATAACCATTCGAAATTTGCAATTGACTTGCACTTTGATAAAAAAAAAATAGCCGATCATTTTTTTTTTCACGATTTCCAGACGAAACGTTTAATGGCCACTAGGAAAACTGCAACAGCTTTCCGGGTTAGCTGTACCGACTTTCAAATATTTCGTTTCCATCCAAAGACTCAGTGAATGGCCTTCAAAATGAGTGCTCCGAGTGCAACTGAAAAGAAAAAAAATGACATTGAGAATCTACATTTTTATAATCGATAATATAATATCACTGACAGGGATAGAAATTAGCAGGGGCCCAGTAGCCCATGGCTGGTTAAAACTGAACAGGGCCAGCAGATTTCAGTGTGCTTTAGCCCAGGTAGCTACGGAAAAATTGGGGGTATATCTTGTACTTTCACAAATTCCAATTGATATTATTGTAAAAAGAGTTTATCTCGCTACATGTAGCTAGCATATCAACTACTTCAAAATATGTTTTCAAAGTAAGATTTTTAAATAGCGTGTTATAGGAAGAGCAAGTTTCTGGGCTTCCAGACATGCAACTGGGCTACCCAAAACCCTGACATACGAACACAGATGGCTCCTTGACTGCAGAGTTGATTTTCTATCCCTGACTGTGATACCCATAGCCTGGGTTCCTGACCCAGTCTTTCTTCATTGAGCCAGAATCACAGGCCATGATACCCAATGCCCTTAATTATTTCGTCATCTTCTGTATAGTGTTCTCGCCTTTTTATTTGTCAGCATTTGATCCATTTTCCCAGGTCACGGTTTTCTGGTTCACGTCGCATGAAAAACGAAGTGAATCAGAAAACATCGACTTGGGAAGATGGGTTTTACCCACACCTTTTTGGTAAATTTCTAGCCAATCAAAAAGTGAAAACTTTATCAATGTATACAATGTATATAAAAAATGAAATATCTCGGACACACAGCTTAATTTCTAGATAAGAACACCCAGGAAATCCCGAGGTCCGTAAATTTGTCAAAACCATTTAGCTAGTCTTGGACCTGTAATTGGACTTTCTGCGAATGTTGTATACTATTATTATTTTCTATTCAAAGGAGGTTTTGACAAAAAGAGATTATATAGTAATTTATTGTATATTTTCATTTTTAGTAAAATTCCTTGGTATCTAAAAAGTGATAACATGATAGTACATGTCATAGGCGTCGGAAGCAAATTGAAAGTGGGGGGGGGGGGCTAAACCAACTTAAAACACACACACACACACCAAAAACGTCTGGGGGCTAAGCCGCAATTTTCAACACCTATGTCTATCTTTGCAAAAAAGTGTTATATTTTAAAAAAAAAAACTTTGGAGATTCAACACATGAATTTAGATTTCTTTCAAATATAATGAGTCAATTATTTAGTTACCTGTTCCAATGAATTTTCCCGTCTCTCCACTCAGCACTCCACCCGTAATTCTACCTAAAAAGTTCTGTCCACCACCGTATACGACGGGTACCACTGGGACACCATAGTGAACCCCATAAGCGTTTCCATGTCCGAAATGACGACTACCGTATCCATATCCTCCAGAACTGTAAACGTGGTTTCCGTATCCATACCCAGCACTACCGAAATTGTTTGAATGTACCGGTAATGGATAATAATTATTGTAATTTCCGTATCCGGCCGAATATTTCCCGGAGTATGACTGGATACTTGGTTGATAGTAGTTTTGGCTTTTGGTGTTCATATTTTGGTAGTAATTTTCTTGTTTAACTTGGTTGTAATGGTTATCCAAAAGTTCTTTGTTATATCCTGTGTTTCCCATGGATTGTTCCCAAGCTTCACCACCGGAATAAGCCTGTTGTGTGCCTTTGTATCCAGCTTGATTATAGTATTGGCTCGAAAGTCCGTAGTTAGCATACTGTTGGTCACCCGCACCATAATTTACGGATAAAACGTAGTCGAAAAGTATGGAGCACAAAACGAGAAATATTTGTCTCTTCATGTTGCTTGCAAACCGCTCGAGTCAACTGTTCCGATAGAGATTAGCTGACGAAATAGTCCTGCATTCGTATTTATAGTAATTTTCATGAAACACAGAACTTTTTCTAGTCAATTACTCATTTCCGATTACCTAAAGATAACCAATGAGTTATTCAAAACATCGCAACTCTCACTCGTATTTTATTTGCATGACTACCGTAAGGTATTATATGACGTCAGAGAGATACCCAACCAATCAGAAATTAGATTGAAATACCGGAATAGCAATGTTAGTTCATTGATATTGAATTTAGACGTGGAATAGAGACATCAATGTCAATAAAGAGGGTGAAGCGTTGCAAAAAATTGCACAACTTTACTCTAATGACCCAAGGGCTTTCCGTTTATGACCGAGCACACGGGTTTCACGTTTGCCAGGTAAAGGTTGTATTTTAACAGCGATATTCCGGTAAATTTAAGCATTTTAGGCCAAACTTAAGCCGATAAATCAATACCACCGAAATGCCTACGAATGTTATTACATACAGGATGTAAATAACTATATTTTTGATAAATTATAACTAAGCCCAACATTAAAGGAAACGTAAATAAACATTTTATTTTTTTCTGTATGTATTTCATATAAAATCATATTAAAAAAAATACGCAATCTTTTCCTATCCGATTTTAGTACCGTTTATACTATCAAGATATCACATTTTGAAGTTTCTGTGAAATTTCCAATGTTTCGATTTGTAGACGTGCTGGTGGATTTTAAAGAATACAAAGTTTTTACAGGATACAAAGTTTTAATTAATATGCAAATTGTGAAATGTGGTATAAAGAATTTGATTTTCTGTTAAAATTGCCGAATCTTGATAACTGTTAATTTCGACATATAACGGCAAACGCGCGAGGAAACTGTAGGATATTTTATTTTTTCTTTCGGATATTTTGAATTTTACGGTCTAAGTTTGACCAGAATTGATTTAGAAATGACTCTTCGTGTATGTTTCGAAACATAGTGGATTTAGATGAAGTAGAAAAAAGTAACAACGTTTACTCACTTTTGACACTACCCTGTATAATATCGCTGGTGGAAACTTTCGTATTCCACTGTATACTATCGCTGATGAAATCCTTCGATATTATACAGTGCAAAACGAAAGTTTTCTCCAGCGATATTATACAGTGCAAAACGAAAGTTTTGATCAGCGATATTATACAGTGCAAAACGAAAATTTTCTTCAGCGATATTATACAGTACAGAACTAAAGTTAGGCATAGCTATGTTTGATTGTTTGTTTATAGTGAAAACACAATTGATACACTCGATAGGTTATTACTAAGATTGTCCAAGGGAAAATATTTTATGATAATGATGACGCGCGGGTGTTGAAATTCGGTTATGTTAATTATTTACCTTTCAATCAATTAACTCTCTCTCTCTCTCTCTCTCTCTCTCTCTCTCTCTCTCTCTCTCTCTCTCTCTCTCTCTAAGATTATAATTATTATTTGTAAATTAAAGGAGACGGATTTATATAAGTTGCCAAACTTGTTTCCGAATCCTTTTGTTATTATTACTGTTCACCTGTTACATGTTATATTGATTTGAAGCAATAAAATAGAGTTTAAACTAATCAATTAATATATTTTCTGTGTCTTTGCATATATTTGTAAAAAAAATCATTCAGAAATTTTAGTTGTTGAAATAAGCCTATGCTGGCAAACCTATGGAAGCCGTTAAGTGTCATAGGAGTTAAACATACAAATTAACGACAGATATGAAATGATGACAAACATAGAATAGTGTAATATAATAATATAAATGAATTGATAAATAGAATTATCATGTTTCCACTTTTTGATTTACCAGGGGTTTTACCAAAAACTGGAAACATGTTTCCACTTTTTTGGTAAAACCCCTGGTAAATCAAAAAGTGGAAACATGATAGAATAATTCGGAACCAGGCTATAAGGAGAGAGGGAACACGAAGGGAAAGCGGCTGCCTCTATAAGAGATTTTTTTCATAAAAGTGCATATTTGCAGTTTGTTCCAAGTAAATCCAACTAAACACCCAATGAAGACACTCCGAAAAAAAACTATTGGGTTTACTAAAATTATTCGGTATTTAATATTACCCTAATCAACTGTAATATCAGATTCCCACTTTTTGATTTACCAAGGGTTTAATCACATCATGTTTCCACTTTTTGGTAAAACCCTTGGTAAATAAAAAAGTGGGAACATCTTTGTATTGAGACTGAAACCAAAACGAAAAGTACATCACTGTTTATGTGTCAGAGAGAGAGAGAGAGAGAGAGAGAGAGAGAGAGAGAGAGAGAGAGAGAGAGAGAGAGAGAGAGAATATGAGTTGAGTTGCTTGAATGTTTGTGAAGTCGACCGGATGTTGTGGGTTCGATACCATATCGCAGGTTTACCCCTAACTCGAATAATCACAGTGCCCAGCGACCGTAGTGAGCGGAATATAACTTCAGAATTATTCGGGTTAGTTTACCATTGCCGTACGTCTCACCGAGTTGTATCCGACGTAACAAAATCCTGTAAATTTACGCACAGGAATGCTGGGCAAAAAATGATGTATATTTATTGATAACGGGTAGAGTACCGAAATGTTTATCTTCTGTACCCGGTTAAATGAAGTTATCGTCCAAACAAGTGTCATTTGCTAACCTTTGATTGTAAACAATCAAAAGTGAGCACATAGTCATGTGCTCACTTTTGATTGTTTACAATCAAAGGTTAGCAAATGACACAAGGATAGCTGCATGAATTATGTAGGCTTTTAAAAAGTCACCTTGCTGTAGTTTGCCTCTATATCAAACATGTCGAAAAATAGAACAACGATGTCTCGTGCCCGCTGCATAGCTGACCAATCGCGATCTGTCCTTTAATTTGGGCACTTTTAATATCTGCTTGCTAGTTTGTCCAAGTTTCAAATTATACTTCACACTGAAATATATTACATATCATAGGTCGGTGGGTGGGGCTGCCCCCTTTTTCATATTCAAGCAAACTTTTGTGTTATTAACATGTATGCGTTTAAATGTAATGTCGTATATAAAATGTCATTCCTCCGCCCATATATGTTTCCTACACAACTGCATGTATTTACAAATAATAAATAAATAAATAAATAAATAAATAATCGTCATCTTATTTGCCATGACACGTTATCATTATGTGTACAGGTGAATAGCTCTAACTGGGCCTTATTTTCTAAGTTTCAGAAAAAAAAAGTTTCAGAGAATCTTACAATTGTAATTTTACTATTTGACATAATTTGCATACATGATAATGTAAAAAGATGGAGGTAAATGGTTAAGCTCATCTTAAGACTATAAATAAATAATGGCGAAGACATTTTGGTTTTGATCTAATCAATACTTTACTTACTGGCAATTAAGTTAAAAACAACAACAACAAAAACACAAGAAACAAAAAAAAAAAAAAAAAAGTAAAGGTAAAATAAATTACAAAGGAGACATTATTTCACAAAAAATCAATCAACGCTATCTGACCTGAACAGTTTCATATAGGCTACGTGCAGGAAAGTATTTCAAGAATGCACTCATTATAAAAATACATTTTTAACGACACAGAGAGGGTAGATAGTTGTCTATCAGATAAATCTCTGTACACAATAGTATAACAGCATGATGTACTCGTGACAAACTGCACAAATTACAAAGGCGCGAAATCATGGGGGAAATTTGTTTTTAATTCTGTAATTTGTGATGCAGTACATATATCATCAAAAGCAGACTGAGGATTCAAATTTCGAGTTGGTGTAAATTTAAAATTTATTTGTTGAGAGGAGCAAGGCGCAAAAAATTGGGGGAATTTGTTTGAATTTTTCGACTTTTTATTGAAAATTTAGGGTTTCACAACTATTTTCATATAACTTTATGGACACAGTATCCCGGTTACTTCACACAATTTTAATTGTTGGATTAATTGTCAGGCAATATTCATTAGGAGTCCTGTTTTATGCATCATAAAAACAATATTTTTTTCTCTCGTTTGGGAGCCTATACAAGCGAGAGAACCCGGTTACAATGTACCCTGGAAGAGACCACCAGCCTTCCGCAAGTAAACTGGGAAACTGTCTCGCAAAATTTTCTATTAATTCTTATTAAAATTTAGAATCTCCAAAAGTTTCCCCACAAGAAAAACAAAATTAGACTCATAAAACCATATATTTGGCACATATATAATATTGTTGGCGCCCCCTGGCGGTGCCTATAAATACTTATATGAAGTGGTACAAGGGTAAGATAAATTTTGGAAAAGTCCAGCTAATGTCCCTTTTAAACTGTTGTTCCAAATTTCCTCCCTAGATGTTTTTGTAAGTCATTGATCCTAAAACCTATGTATCAGCGGGCGACAATAGAGAAAAAAAAAACATGGAATGGCCTTTAGGAAAAGACAATTATAAACTCAAGTATCTAAACAAAATTTTGTACGGAATATTCAAAGAACTTATGGAAACGGTAAGTAAAACATGAAAGCATGCACGGACAAAATGCTTTTTGTTACTGTGTGTTTTCCGGAAATTCATTTAAAGAATAACCGTCATTTTGATATTTGAATAACTGCAAGAATATCATTATGCAAAGGAAATTATAATTTAGAAATGAGAGCTTCTAAATAAATGTGATACTATAAATAAGCTTATTTCACACAAAACACAACAAGATAAAATTGTTATTCCTCTTCTTCGAGTGACGTTGTTGGAACATCTTTGTTTTTATTCGCCAGTTATATTTTACTCCAGTTTGTGCACCGTAGCTGGAAAAGCCTAGTTTCCATTGGCTGATGGGTCACTATTTTGCGGCTGTTGGATCTGCTGATCTTCCTGATCTTGTTCGTTTAGCTGATCTCCTTCATCAGGTCCAACTGAATTTCCTCTAGTACAAAGCATTACGAAACCTACAACATTATATTACAAACTATGAACTTATTATAAACATATGACTCAAAAATAAAATGAATATGCCCGAAAAACTATGTTTTAGGGTTCTAGATAATGATAAACGTATATAACTTCGTGTATCTTGTATAAAAATAGTTGATTTGATAATTTTAGAAATAACAACGCCTACGTCAGGCAATATCTAAATTACCTTAACTTTAGCGTTCCATTTGCTTACTATTTGATGAAATGATTCAATATCAGAAGTTATAGGAACTCATTTGAATTTTGGCAATTATGGTTCGCCACCAGTTGTGCTGTTGATCAGAATGCTGACTTCTGATTGGCCAATTCAAATGCGTGCCAGGGAGCCATCTGTGACGTTAAACCGGAAGTGTGTCATATCGGAAGTATGTAGTATAATGAATACACTCGTAGGAGCATTTCGTCCCGGAACACTTGATATGCAATACGGCACAGGTATTTGGTCATACTTTCTCAAACCTGCCATGACAAAGGTCATTCCTCAAATAGCAGCAAAATTTGCATTGAACACGAGAATGTATGTGATACAAAATAAACGTTCATTGAAAAATGCTATTGTTCAACGAGGGAAAGAATGAATGGTCCTAAGAAAAATTAGCTCGTGCACCATCTCACGTCGCTTCTCGTTTAGTAGGGAAGAAACGAGCAGGAACAACCAGTCATACGAACAGAAGTATAAAAAAGAAACGAACGAGCCGTCCCTTTCAGTCTACTTCTACAAGTAAATCTAAACAGGTCGGAAGAGAGCAAGATATCTTTGACTAACAAGATGATGATGCAAAAAGATGTGAGTGTAGTAGTGAAGCTTTAGAGTTGTTTAATGTCCCTTCCACCAACGTAAGGAGAAGAGAAGGAGTATTTGAACGTGAACCAGACCTATGTATACGTAGACTCTAAATTCGTAACAAATGATCTAGCAGACGATAGTCATATATACCCCGTCAACACTTTGCTGCATAGTTTGTTTTCCGAGATCGATTGTAATCTAAATAGAATAGTGATCACCCCTGGAACTGATACCTATCCCTATAGAGCTTATCTCGAAAAGTTGCTGTCCTTTTCTGATGAAACGTTAAAATATCAAATTAGTGCTACAAGTTTATCAATCTGGACGATTTGACAAGGTGAATCCTCATACCAATGATGCCCTTCCAAGAAAAACTCAAAACTGGCTGATGGTCACGAACGTTTCAATGAAAATAAAGCCTTTTATATGATGGATCAGTTTCATTTGGATCTGTTTGAACAGAAACGATATCTTTCTTATGGTATAGATATACGCTTAAGGTTTAATAGAAGTCGTGAATCCTTTTACATGATGTGTGGAGGAGGTGAATTGGGTTATTTGAATATATTACAAATGTATCTAGTGGTACGTAAAGTGAAACCCATTGCAACCTTACTGAATCAGATGAATACCAGCACTGCTAAATTTAACTCTCGTTAACTCTCGAAGACTATGGCGACACCTACTACTGATTTCACTCTAAATCTCAAACCTGGAAAATGTCAAAGTTTCGGTACTAAAAATAAGATTTACTCTCAGCCCAAAACTGGAAAAACGAAACTGACTCACGTGAACTCACGTGACCTCTCGTGACCGCGACCCTATGTATAGAAGGCTCTCATTGGCTCATTATTTAAGATGACCGTCATCTCAACCTTCCATTTCTGGTCGTAGACACGCCTCCAAACTCAGCAATTGGCTCTTTCTCCTTATTGCCATAACATATTGACCTCACCTCCGGTATAACATACTTACGTATGACCTCACTTCCGATATGACGTACTTCCGGTTATGACATTATAGGCGACTAACCAGGAACCAGAATTCGGATGATGCCATCAACAGCGCCAATGGTGCTGCTCCAGCGGTAACTAATGTATAACCACATAACTGAACTTGACGTTCTTTTGTGTATTCATACGCTATATCCATACACGTCATAACGATGGCATCAGTTTTGTTTTTGTTATTGTGATTTGTTGTGAAAAAAAAGATATTTTAGATTATAACCATTGTATCATTGATTGGGATACATAATAAAAAGGTTACTGAATGTAGTTATTGTCAAAAGTTATAGTTGAGGCCCAAAACAAAAGCCAAAACAAATACTCAAGACCACCGTTTCTCGTTTTAAATAATTTCAAATAATCCGCCGATATGTTATCTCGCTATACTCGTTATACTGTAGGCTGATGGATTTCACATCCTATAGTAGCAGACATAGCAGACCTAAAGACGTTCACGAGAATATTAAAGGTGTGCATACGGGATTCAGTTTCTTTTCGCTAAATATCTCGGGAACGAGACATCGGATTAACTTCAAATTTTGGACAAATGCATTATGCATCATACACTAATATTTTTTAAAATGTATATAGCTCTTTAACGTCGAATTCTCGATCCTTTTTCTCATCAAGAACTCTGGCGTAAATATTTCAACATAAACATAACCAGTCAATAGTGGATAAACACCAGGAGAAGAGGTCATATAGATTCGTGATTTGACGATTTTATTCAGTTAAGTACGAGAACATACTTCGCTCTTCTAATTGGCTTACCTTTGAAGACAAGTGATGTCAGCAAACCAATTACCAATAGACCAACGAAGCCCCCAAATATTCCAATAGTAACAACTACCCTGGAACATAAAAAGTCTTTGTCAGTTGATATATGCTGGTTTTGAGTTATTCGCTCTTTGGCGATCGATTGGGCTGTCCCAAATAAAGCATTGAGGGCGGAATCTCGACATCGGGATGTGGTTTGTTGTAGCTACTTGTAATACTGTTCAATGGACTATTATCGCAACCAGGACTGCCTGTATACATGTAATTGACTGATAATCA
The DNA here is from genome assembly GCA_030159075.1 of Atrina japonica. NCBI lineage: Eukaryota > Metazoa > Mollusca > Bivalvia > Pterioida > Pinnidae > Atrina > Atrina japonica. Next base: position 70,634 of record BROG01001044.1, on the reverse strand, counting down.
ATCGGGAGGAATATAGTCTACAATGCCTGCTGTTTTTGGTTTTATAAATAGTATTTTAAGCCGATTTTAAGAAATTTAATTTACGTCTGTACCAATTGTGACGAGGATACACTCCTCAAGTGTTTCACTGGACTTGACTGTGGACTAACGGCGGGTGTGACCGGTCGACAGGGGATGCTTACTCCGCCATGGCACCTGATCCCACCTCTTGGTTTCCAGAGGTCCGTGTTTGTCCATTTTTGTATCGGATTTGTATCTTTGTCCTGGATATTCTATTGATTTACTCTTTGGTATCTGAGGATTTTATATTATTTGAGCGGCGGCCATTGCTTTAAGGGGAGCATCCATGCCATCTTGAAAATGGACTGCAATAATATGCAATATAGACCTGCAGGTCCACAGGAACAACAAAGAAGCAACAACAAACCAGGGTCAGAGAAATTTTTAAAAAGATTTTAATTACGTAATAGATTAGATTTTAATATCATTTTGTATGTGCATTGCACAGCTTAATGTGAATTACAGCTGTATTATAAAAACTAATCAATTTCATCCGCGTGTTATCCATCCATACGTATTAGAATTCTGATTGTATTTAAAGAAAATCCAAAACTATTTATTTCTGTTCATTCAAAATAGCCATCATTGTTTACAATCGGTAATGTTTACAAATGTTTGTTTATTTGTTTAATGTTGTTTACCGTCCCACTCGAGACTATTTCACTCATATGGAGACGTTACCAAATGCCGGTGAAGGGCTTCGAATATTGGCCTACGCTCGGCACTTACAGTGATTGAGCAGTGAGGGTTCTTTAACGTGCCGACACCTACTGTGACACTGGACATCCAGCTTTTACTGTCTCATCCGAAAAACAGGAAACCAACCTGTTGCCGACGGGACTAGAACTCACGACCTCACGATCCAGAGTTGAGCGCGCTACCGACTGAGCCAGGCCGGCTCGTTTACAAAAGTTAAGTCCTGGTTACGCATGGGATTTAAAAACAGGGCATTAGTTATTATGCACCCCGATTAAATGGGGACATAAAGTATATAAAAACATAATGGCATCATGCGTTCTTTACACGACTGGTCGTAACAATTGAATGTATTTTACAGTCTTACTATTCCATCTGCATCATCTTCCATCTTTGCTTTATCACAATTGACAATATGGATGGTTTACATGGCGTCTAATTGACAGAAACGATATCGTCTTGAGCATTATAACTTTGGTAGTATGTTTAAAATATTTATCACCACTAGGTCGTTGTCACTGCTGGTGGACCATTTGAGTCCCCGAGGGTATACATAAATCTAGTACCTGGTATTTCGGTATCAGCAGTTCATCTTATACTACAGTGATATTTAGCACTGTTAACATCATTTAAATTCTAATTTTTTTCTAAAGCTAAGATGGTCATTTTTTACAGTGGTTACTCTTAGACGGATACTTTTAGAGATATCATTTGGCCTTGTATAATACCAATTTCTCTTTAGAAAATACACATAACTTTAAAATTGGAGCTCAACTGATGACGTCTAATTGACAGAAATGGTATCGTCGTGAGCATTATAACTTTGGTAGTATGTTTAAAATATTTACAGTTATATTAAATGCACAACTAAAATAAACATGTTTTTAGTAACAGATCTACTTAAACATTCGTAGTTATTTCCGGTAAGGTGTTGTTCGGCTCTTCCGTTTTCCGACGTAAGTCCGAGTAATAAAGGCAGTATTTATAAATTTGGATATTATGATTGCACATGTAAGTGTATGCTTTAAGAAACGTTCAGCATTATTACAGTATACTGATATCAGCAATAGACGCTGATTTCACTATCTGTTTGTAAAATCGAGTTGTCAAACAGATTGTTTATAGTTGTCACCCCATGTCCACGTGTGTCTTACTGTGTGCATCCGGAGGTTTTGTTATCTTTTGAATTATTTATTTAGCTTATTAAACACGAATCTAAATGTTAACAAAAAGTTTATTTTTGACGATTCCTTCTTGAAACCACAAGGAAACTATTTTATGGCCATGTGTTAAAACCATTTTGATTTACCACTTTATGAATGGAACAGTTACTTTAATGAAGCATTGTCACTTTGTTTTTGAATTATAAAATTGTCGTTCCTAATACATGTAGACTGGATGTTGAGGAATTTTGTTGATATTTTTTGGATTTTAAAAATTTTCTGTAAATCACAACGAAAGTGTACGCCATGGAATGATATTAAAAGACAATTTTGATATATGTAAGTGCCTTTTTATATTTCAGTTTCACATAAATTTGTTCAGTTTTAGATAAGTGTTCACGATGGTTTTCTTAAAATTAACATTTGACAAGTAAATATGCGGTCAAGCTCTTTTTTGATGTGTTCCATCCAAGATGGCCGATGCTCCCCCTTAACGGTGGAGAACTGAACCAGTTACAACACACCAGAAAATAAACCATCGGTTTTCCGTCGTAAACTGGCAAACTTTCATCTTGGATTCGGTCAAAGCTGCGACCCGAGCTGACTGATGGAGACAGACCTCATGATAAAAAGCGCAATGCTCTAACAACTTTGGAACAGAGACCCTCCAAACCATAAATTAAAATAATACTGGTCGGGACCAGTACCCGGCTATGGTGTAATTCAGTCTTTATTATGTACCACGGCAATTTTTAGCTCACCTGAAACCGCAGGTTCAAGTTAACTTTACTGATCGCCTTTTGTTCGTCGTCTGTTTGTCCGTCCGTCTGTCCATAAACTTTTCACATTCTCGACCTCTCATGTCAAACCGCTAAAGGAATTTTAATAAAACATTATAGGAAGCAAGTACTTAAAGTCCTCTACCTATTTTGTCTATTTCGGCCCGATCAGCCAAAGGGTGGATACCAGTGTTACGGTGTCATGCCCCGGTCTCGAAACTGAAGTCCCGAATGACTCTATCAGTCATGCATTGAGCCGAACATCTTTGCATTGATAAAAGTCTATAACATATGTCCAAATTTATGAATTTTTTAATTATAGATTGTGGCATCTACATGTAAGTAAAATGTTGACTGCAACTTAAAACACGGATAAAACAAGTAAAGACCGTTCGTAAACTCAATGAGGAAGGTTAATAATAGGTATAAACATAATATATGATACTCACCGAAGTATATCGAAGGTATTTTGTATACATAATGTATGGTACTCACCGAGGTATATCAAGGATATTCAGTATGCATGGTATATCATACTCCCCGAGGTATATCGATGATATTGTGTATAATAAATATATGTTTTATAACTGATACTCACCGAGGTATATCAATGCACATATCCTAAAGTAGCTCGGTGTTATTGAGTACATGTATGATACTCAATGACTATGTCATTTCTACAGTGTATACTTCATATGTGATGCCTAACTATATCACTATTGAATTACATTTTATATATGACTATGACATTGCTATAGTGTATACTTCATATGTGATGCCTATCTATATCACTGTTGAATTGTATCTTATATATGACTATGTCATTGCTATAGTGTATACTTCATATGTGATGCCTATCCATATCACTGTTAAATTGCATCTTATATATGACTATGTCATTGCTATAGTGTATACTTCATATGTGATACCTCACTATATCACTGTAAATTGCATCTTATATATGACTATGTCATAGCTATAGTGTATGCTTCATATGTGACACCTATCTATATCTCTGTTGAATTGCATCATCTTATATATGACTATGTCATCGCTATAATGTATGCTTCATCTGTGATGCATATCTACTTCACTGTTGAAGTAAATCTTATATATGACTATGTCAACGCTATAGTTTATACTTTATCTGTGATGCCTAACTATATCACTGTTGAATTGCATCTTATATGTGAAATATAAAAGCATTTAATGTATGTAACCTCGAAAGGAATACATAACATTTCATTACTTGAAAATACAAATGGGTAAAGAATTGTAGTCCCATACTTGTAACTAAGGCAAACTGTAGAAAAGACGCACAGGTATCCAGAATCACACCCATAACCTGGGGAGCCGCAGGTTACTGCTTCCACTGTAAAATATTAAGCTATATTTAGAATGAGGTAAACATATTTGGGTAGCTCCAATTTCCCTTCTGCTTCTGTAAAAAAAAACTATATGTAGAATGATATATACAGATTTGACGATTGGCAGTTTCCCTCCGGCCACTGTAAAAAATAAACTATATTTAGAATGAGGTAGTCCTATTTGGGGAGTTGCAATTTCTCTCATGCCACTGTAAAATGTTGGATTTACGTGTGCTGTATGTATATCTAAATTAGCGCATTAATATCTTAGCGGTCTGGGGGAGGGTGTAGACTTATCAACACAATCTTGAATAACTTTCTGAGTTTTGTCGTGAATGCAGTATTGCAGGATGGATAAATTTTAGAGCTTCACTTGAATTAACACAAGTACTTGAGCGTGAAAGGCGCTGAAATTAGAATACCGCTAAATAAGTGTACTTACAGTATTCAGAATGAAGTATACCTATTTGGGGAACTGAAGCTTCGATCTGCCAATGTAAGTATACGTTTTAAAGATACATTGGAGAATGGCAGAATTATTCTGCCTGTGTAAAGTATAAGTTAATACGAATGTCAATTTTCATACTCGTACAACAGAATCAAGTACACATGCTTCGTTCTTACTTGCTTTAGACACAGACGGGGAATTAACAACTAAGCTATACGACAAACGCGACGATTTCGACCATCCCATTGTAAATTTTTCACATTTAAGTAGTAGAGTCTCACCTGCATATGGAGTTTATATTTCACAAATGATCCGATATGCCAGAACGTGTTCACCACATGAACATTTCATATACAGAGATAAATAACTCGATGACAATTATTGACACAGGGATATCGAAAAACGCATTTGATTTCAACGTTCTGCAAATTTTACGGTCGGCATAATAGTCTTATTTGCGATAACTGTTTCACTAAGTGAAATGTTGAGTTGCCTGCTCGACCATTGTTGTTGAGACGTCTGTATTAATTGTAACAAAGATTCGTTCCTCGCGTATTTCATTTGAATTTATCAGTATACTCACGGCGTGTGCGATCGGTCGACAGGGGATGCTTAATCCTCCATGACACCTGATCACACCTCTTGTTTTCCAGAGGTCCATGTTTTATTAAAACCAGATTGAAGTGGACATTGTAAAGTAGGACTATAAATTTCAGAGTGACAACATTAATCTGACATTGTACACTAGGCCTATAAACTATAAATTTCAAAGTGGGATCGTTAATCTGACATTGTACAGTCGGCCTATAAGCTATAAACTTCAGTGACAACATTAATCTGACATTTCAAAGTAGACCTATAAACTGTAAACTTCAAGTGAAATTGTCATGTATTTGAAATAGTGTACTGGTATGTATTTTGTTTTCAAATCAATTCTATCACGCATATAACATTATGAAAAAGGCAAGGTACGGGATATAACGTTCCGATATATCTAGGGAAATAAAACCTGCAATTTGATTGTGAATGACAATCTGGTCACCAAATACACTTTTAGATATATCTATGCCCTCAGGATCGACAGTCATATTGGTTTGTCTTTCTGCAATATTAATGGTTTGTCAAAAAAAACCTTTCCAAGTTTGTATCTATTTTGCATCCGCTGGTAGTAAGGGTAAAAATACTGAAAAAAACAAACATCTAGGGGAAAATAGAACGTTGGATTGACGCTTTACATTAAAATAGACTTAACCCAACTTAACAAATGTTGGTATATGCAGCCACTTGTCATTTTTTACTATATATTTCATATAAAAACATATTTTAATAGAAAGAATCCTAATCGCATTTCAATAAAATTAACAGTTAAAGAATAGCGTTTTTTTATATTTTTTATTTTAATTTTCTGAATTAAAATTATAAAGATTCATCAATTTAAAAAGTTTTAGTTTTTGTGATGGATATTCCTTATTTGTGAAGTCAAGTCCAGTGAAACACGGGAGGAGTGTGTCCTCGTCACAATCGTACAGACGCCTCAACAATCGCTAATGAAAAGGCAATCCACCACTACATCCAGAGATATCGCAAACAAGCCTATTATACCGATCGTAAAATATGCGGAACGTTGACAACACTCGCGGTTTTCGATATCCTTGTGTCAAAAATTTGTCAGTGAGTAGTTTAGATCTGTATATGAAATGTTCATATGTTGAACACGCCCTGTCATATCGGATAATTTGTAAAATATCTAAGTATTAAGCGTGTGTGATTGATTCTGTTGCATCTATAATTTCTAGTTCGCTGGGATATATTGCATTGACTTATGTATGAAAATTTTCATTTTCAGTTTCTTATGAATAAAAGAACAGATCGGGCAATGAAGGGGCACAACTGGTTCCCATAGGAATGCCAACAGATTGTTGAAACACAACGTCTCCGAACATTACATCTATACTGTCTATTAGAAATTCCAGTATGTTTTTATATCAACTTCAGTGTATTGATGTGTAAAGTCAGAGTGGTGTTTGACAACTATGATGCTAAAAGTCTTTTTTAACTTTTCATGTGGAATAGTTGTGTAAAGAGTAGAGAATTTGTATGTATTGATACTGTGAATTTGACAAAAAATTGTGTGCCTATAAATTTTCTAAAAAGTTAAAAGTATCCACATCTAATTTACACCGCTTCTGGAATAAGCAACTGTACAATTTTGCTTAAAATTCTCCTTAACGGCTGTCAATATCTTGGTTTTCTTTTGTTTATTTATTGTTTATTGTAGTTTAACGTCCCACTCAAGAATATTTCACTTATATCGAGACGTCACCAAATGCCAGTGAAGGGCTTCAAATTTTGGCCTATGCTCGGCACTTACGGCCATTGAGGATTCTTTAACGTGCTGACACCTACTGTGACACGGGACCTCCAGTTTTTACTGTCTCATCCGAATAATAGGACACCAACGTGTCGCTGGCTGGACTCAAACTCACGACTTCACGACCTCAAGATCCAGAGTCAAACGCACTACCGACTGAGCCAGACCGGCTTCTCAATATCATTGTAATGAGTAGAGATAATCTATCTAGTTCCATTACTACTTCTGGATCATTAAATACAGAGGGATAACGTGTTTTCATAGTTCCTTGAAGTTTTCGAATACGAGATTTAACTTATTCACCCCTAACGATTCATTTGGACTGGTCTAAGTCACTGATTTATAGAAGAGTCCATTGTTTTTATGGGTTTATGGTTCATGAATTAATAATAACAGTTAAGATTACGTTGATGGAATCCCCCAGTGAAAAATGGCATTGGCAGGAACATGGAAACGTTTATTTGATAAAAGTTTATCCCCACCTCTGATAAGTTTCTTGTCTCTAAATTTGGATTCTGATTGGCTGAAAAACTCTCGACAACTATGTGGAAATGATCAATACCTCTTATTTACTAAGTACCACACAGTCCAAAATGGCGTCCTAAAATCTGCTTCGCAGAATGAAGACAAAGAATATTAGAAATATCGATAATTTATAAAGCATTATAATTATATGGCTGTGAATCGGAAACTATATGTAATAAGAATCCAGAAACAAATATTCATCGTTGTGTTACTGGTAAAATCAAAGTTGATATAATGTTGCGGGTTTGGTATTCACCCTGTCGCTTGTATTTAGCAGAATACAAGTGAGTTTCGAGTGTGCGAAAGTCATATATCTACATTTTAAATCAATATATTAACCAAAATACCTACGTGAACACCAGGAGAGGTATATTCTTGTTAAAAAGATATTCGATACAAGTTTTAAAATCACAGATACGAACGTATCATTCTTCAAGAGGTTCGGGAACACTATACAACTCTGGTGAGCATTGAACAAATACGGATTTCGGAAAATCTAGAAATAGGATCAGGTGTTAGGTGTCAGTAAGCAGCCCCTGTTGACCGGTCACGCGCACGAGTTTAACATTTGTTAAAATTATTGTATTCATAGTATCTTTTTAGCAACCAAGTCTACTCATATTACATGCAGAAAAGCCTAGTTTCTGTCATTATTAGAGTAATATAGCCAACATCAAGGTTTTTTCTTTTCTATATTCATATGCTAGAGTTCTTGTTCTTACACGAATCGTACACAATAATATACTGTACAAGGGGAAATAATTCGGTGTTGATATTCGCTTTATTCACAATGTTGATAAATCTGTTAATTCAAGAAACAGCGAATTAACTTGAGAGAGAGAGAGAGAGAGAGAGAGAGAGCAGCTAATGAAGTTTAATTTACAAAAACGATCGTATTGAGCATTATAACTTTGGTATTATGCTTATAATATTTATAATTTCCGCTGATATTGGCATATCGCTACCAGGGAGATGAATCCATATGAACTTTTAGCTTCTTTCCCAATCTCACCTACTGTTCGATTCACATCAGATGGTGGGGCGGAGTAACCTTTTGATTATCATACAGATGATACTTTTCACTTTTCGTTGCCACTGCTGGTGGACCGTTTAATTCCCCGAGGGTATACATAAACATAGTACCTGGTATTTCGGTACCAGTTGTCCATCTTATACTGAAGGAATATTTGGCACTGTTGACACTATTTAAATTCGAAAATTTTCTAAAGCTAAGATAGTCATATTTTTTTTTTGCAGTGGTTACTCTTAGACGGATTTAGGCTATACTTTTAGATATATTATTTGGCCTTGTATGACACCACTTTTCTTTCGAAAAACACATTCTTTTCAAATTGAAGCTCAGTTGACAGAAACGGTATCGTCTTGAGCACTATAACTTTGGTATTATGTCCATAATATTTATAATAAGCAGCACGAGGAGAACGTTGTTTCCCTCACTGGATACTCGTATGTGACAATTGGGAACAAATACCCTAGTCTATGTAACTTTAATGTTAAGCTTGAATACCTAAAATTTAAACTCGCCCAGGTGGATAAAGGGTTCAGAAGACTCCACAAGGTTTTATGGAGTTTACTGGAAATACAACTGCTTTGTTTACAACATGGGCGCAGACATTTTGGACACATTTGGACAAAAATTGACACCTGATATTGACTTTTACTGGTTTCAAAACTTAGTATAATTAAAATTTGACTTAGTTTGTTTTTCATCTGAAACAGAACTATAAATATGTCATATCCTTTTAAAAGCATTTTGCACCATTTATGTGTCAGTCATTTTAAAGTCAGACTCAGTTTAATTATTTACATGATGAGACTGTAATTAAGGGATGAAACAAAACATGGACATGTCTGAAAATAATTACATAACATATTTTATATAAATGAACACAATAAGTCTATTGAAATGTGTTGTATGTAAGGGTATCCCTTCGCAGAAGTTTTACACTTTTATTAAGGGTGCACTTCATTCCTTGTCAGTAAAAGCAATTTGATGATATAAAAAATGACATGGTTTACTTTTAAGCGAGCTTCAAAAATTCTTCTTTACTTCTGGTGCCTAATTTGTTCCATACTCCTTAATCAATGATCCAAATTTTAAGTTTTTGTAAAGAAAATTGTATATTTTGTCACTTTTTCCATTATTAAGGGGTACCGTCTACCCTTATTTGATATCATGATCAATATTGGTAAATAATGGTATGAAATCATTCAAAATAATGAAGTATATGTGTTACAAACAATTCTGAATGAAAATCATGAAAGAAAAACAGACAACTTCTTCATATAATGTATTTATTTGTTAATATCAATGAATGGGATTGAGAGGTAGGGGTGTGACACATCATAGACTGTGTTTCTCTTCATGTTTGGTTCCCATCCTTATTATTAAAGAGGTTTGGTGTACAGTTAGTGAGATTTCAAAAAATACAAAATGACCATTTTTGGCAATATTTTGGATAAATCTATAGGAAATACAACTGCTTAGTTAGTTTACAACATGGGCGCAGACATTTTGGACACTCAAAGTTGTGCGGAGGGTTATATGAGCCCAGCGATCTGATTGGTCATTAAATGAAAAAAATAGTTTTGTCATTAATAAGTGAAATAAAGGTGATAAAAAAGATACATGAATATTGGTAGTACTTTGAACGTTATAGGGTTGCAGTTGAAAGGGAGGGGTCATATAAAAATAGATGTTTTCCTTTGGTGCGGACTACTACGAGTTGTAAACAAGTGAAAATTTGAAGTAAAAAGGCAACGGCAACCTTTACTTTTGATTGCATACTTTGTTTTCAAAAATATGGATCTTTCAGCAGAGGGTACTTATTTGAACCAGATTTAAGAAACGTGTGAGTGACAGTGACCTGAAGTTTTGTAAATTAGCATTGAGGCCTATGGGAAAATATTTTGTGGTGTCTGTCCTACTTCTGTGACAAAAAATCAATTAAATCGAAACAAAACGTTCAAAAGGTATTGAACAAAGTTCATGTGAATCATCGATTGAAAAAAGTTATATTTACTTCCCGGTTTAATGTCCTAATTTTTGCAGTGTAGTTTAAACCCCAAATTTAAGATTATATCATACGTAAATTAACATATCCTTTAACATATTGTTTTGATTTTGGGGGTTAATTTTGCAGAATTCTGTATAAGTTTATTTTCTCAAAATCTTTTTCCTTACTATTTAAGATTTATTTCATTTGTACTTTAATTATTTTTCTTTTGAATTTTCCAATTTATATAAATATATTATTAATTTTTTTCTTTTGTATTTTCCAAAATGTTGTTTGTATTTTTAATTTTGAAATTTTTATTTTTCTTTCTTATGCATTTTTCATTATCATTGGTATAGGCATTAGCTTTGTTTATTTTTTAAAAATCTTTCCACTTTTACTGACAGGATTGATACAACAGAATCAAGCACACACGCTTCATACTTAGATATTTTACTTAATATAAACACAGACGGGAAATTAGCAATGAAGCTATCCGGCTTTCCAATCGTAAATTTTCCACATTTAAGTAGTAATATACCTCAGTCACCTGCATATGGAGTTTATATTTCACAAATGATCCGATATGCCAGGGAGTGCACAACATATGAAGATTTCATTTTTATTTAAAATCTTTCAATTTTTACTAATATGATTGGTATACAACAACAAAAAAGAGATATACACAGACATAAAAAAAAATCATCAATGCCTATATAAGTAAGTGGGGAACCCAGGTTGACAACTATTCATTAGCAATAGATTAATGCAAACATACTATTTGCATATGCCTACAACCTGACCTTTTTTCACGACATACGTGTTATATATATATATATATATATATATATATATATATATATATATATATATATATATATATATATATATATATATATATCGTATTGCTTGTATTAAACTCTTATTTGCTACTGTACATCAATTGCAAGTAGTAAAAGTTGAGAAAATTGAAACATTTCTTTTAAAGTTTTCAAAAAAAATTTCTGCATTTTCAAATTTTTATTTCAATTTTTTCGATTTTTATTTGTAAATGAGTCATGATTTTGTAAATTTAACCCCAAAACACCAATTTCAGTGATATCATTTGTAACTACAAAAGCCTATAATTAAAAGATTTAAAAAATTAAATTTAGAACTTATTTAGTGAAAAAGGAACACACGATTCATCTAGATGGCTGTAGATATTTTTAAACTTGTGCTTCCTTGTTGATAAATTGTGGAAAAACGCTTAAAAAGCGGTGCAATAAAACTAGATGTAAGAACATTTAGCTAAAGATAACTTCACAATGTTGATCATTCATTTCCAATTCAAGTTGGTAAATTAAAACTGAGTACAAAATTGGTGAATTGAGCAATAAAAAACTTCTATTTCTTATTAAAATTCTTTTTATCACATCAATTATATCGGACTTTGAAGTATTTCAAATTTTTAAAAGTTTATTTAAAAATATCAAAATGTAATAACAAAACAATTCGAAGTATAGTTAACCTTACCAGTCATTTGTTCCGAAATGAGCTGCAACACAAGGAATAGCAATAGCGTAAACTTTTCCAAAGTCATTGTCTTAGTCGCGGAATTTATTTGCTTTGGATATTAGTTAGTCTGTTTCGGAGTTCTGAAATGTACACGGTGTTCCAGAGATGAGAAATGATAAGTCTCATCGATATTGACACTTTCACACAAAGATTTAGATCGACCCTCTGAATATCTGTTACTTTATTTTGGAAGATATTGACCCATAATTCTGATTTTTTGTTTTCTCAGAATTTCTTTTCCATATATGGATATGTACGAGTAAAGACATGCACTCACTTAGTTTAAACATATTTTATTAACAAATATCAAAGGGGTCGGTCACATGTGCTCACTACACCGACACCGAGCGTCATAAAATGTGATGATATAAGAAGACTGTGGAATGATCTTTCAGACTTAATATTAAATAAGGTGAATTTAGATATAATTTTCAATGAACCAGATATCCTTTTTTGGGAAAATAGATACTGTTTCACAAAGCAAACCTATAAATTCAATTATAATTCAGACTAAATATTTCATATACTATTCCAGTAGGAAAATTATTATTAAAAATATCACCCCATTACAAAAATATATAAAGCAATGCTTAATTGCAGAAAAACTTGTTGCAGAAAAACTTTTAATTTAGAACACTTTTGGGATCAGTGGAAATTTTCTTTTCAATTAGCTATCTACAATGTATATGTGTACATGTATGTGTGATATATCTGCAATGTATATGTGTACATGTATGTGCACATGCTGGTATATGTATATTTATATCATGATGTATACAAGTTTTTGAGAATATTTTGTTCGTGTACTGATAATGCTAATTTTTTTTTCATTTATAAGGTAACAGGAAACTATGGTATCAAACATAGGAAATAATTATTCTAAAAAAATTGCAAAATTAAAAGTTACTGTATATATACATGCAGGTTGGGCAGGACTATATGATGAAGTAGAGAACTTGGTTAAATTGTACACGTGAAGAGACCAACAGCATTCAAATATTTAGTTACAATGTACCCGGGTCACACGGCCACGGAGATCACTATCATTAAGAACCTGGTTACAATGTACCCGGCATTCAAATATCTAGTAAACTGGCAAACAAACTTTCTCACATAAATAAGCTTAGGTTCCAGCGGGGCTTGAACCTGCGCATGTCAGTAGTGAGCGACTTCATGGTTAAAAGGGCCATGCCCTAAGCACACGGCCACGGAAATCCCTATCATTAAGTTACTTGAAATTGTCGTGCAATGAACACATTGGATTATTTGAAAGATATAAACACTACATAGGTGACAAAGTGTACTTAAAAAGTGAGAGCTCTTGATATAGAAATCGGTCATCCCGCCATTGTCATTTAGCTCAATTGCTAATATTCGGTCAATTTGTATTATAAATATTATAAACAGTTATAATGCTCAAGACGATATCGTTTCTGTCAATTAGACTTCATCAGTTGAGCTCCAATTTGAAAGTGGTATCGTACGAGGCCAAAATATATCTCTAAAAGTATATTCGAAATCCGTCTAAGAGTATAATATGTGTAAGGAAGTTTTATTTTCCAAATATTTTCCAACTTTGCAGGGGTATAATTAGTTAACATCGATTTAAGAAAGTGATATTTCGTACTGATAACACGATTTAAATTCTTCAAAAGCTAAGATAACACTCTTTTACGGTGGTTACTATTGGCATTGCATTTTGATTTGTCTAATGCATTTAGATAAATCATTTGAGCTTTGAGCATTATAACTTTGGTATTATGTTGATAATATTTATAACCACTAGGTCGTTGTCACGGCTGGTGTCATTGATAACTGACAGAAAATATCCCCTCTGTGCACACACAGACACAGACACAAAGACAGACAGACAGACAGATAGACAGACACACACACATGTGTGTATATCTATATAAATGGAATTGTTTTAACTGGTATTAAGATATTTTCCGATCAAACTGAAATGTATTGGAAAATACATTTTTGTGTTTTAGACAAAGTTCATTATTTCTTTCCAACCGATTTCACTTCTTCCGGGATCTCCATGGTATTGTTATTTATTAGCTTCATATAATTCATTCTATCATACGAGCGTATATTGTGTACGCGTTTTATCCAACGTTTGTTATGCATACGTGGCATTAGTTGTAGCGTGTTGCTCAAACGTCGATATTCATATTCGAACTTTATACACGCACACACAAAATACTTGATACATAAAAAGAAATTGTAGATACCACTATTCGCTTGATATTTATATTCACGAATGAAAACCTTCGCGAATTTACTTCTGGTCTGCACGGGTTCGAGCCCTACTAGAAATTAAGCTGATTTTGTGAGTTAGTTCCCCTGTTTACTTGAGGGTGGTCCCTTCCCGGATACACTACATCTGGGTTCTTTCCTCCATCATTAAAAGATGGTAAATATCAACACGCATCAAAATAAAGTGCACAAAATAGTGAACAGAATGTTCCTGAATTTTCAATATTTTATTTACATCTGACGCTCACAAACATCACGTGGAGAACAAAAAACACAAAAATACTCTGATATAACATATATCAAAGCTAACCATACTCCGACTAACCACCAAATCACAGATAAATTTCTATATAATTTGATACATCGTCTGCTCTTTACTTTGGTGATTTATTTTCGGAATATCTGTGACGTCACGATATCAATGACACAAAGTTCGAAATATCATCCCTTTGAAATCTTTGGATGACGACACATGAGCTTGCATTTGTTTGTTGTTTGTTTGTTCTTTTAGCTTCGATTTGATTTGTCAATATCCGTCGTCTTCACCTTTCCAATGATCATCGCTTGGTCCTAGTTTCGTAACTGTGTAAACTGCTGAAAAATAGAAATGGAATTAGAAATATCAAAACGTTATGTTTTACTTTTCAAAAACAAATACATTTATTTGAAATTATCAATAAGAGTTTATGAAAATAAAGGTAAATGGATTTCAATGAATTTATACACTTGGTTTTGGTAATTTAAAGCTAACGGGCATCGAGGTTTGAAACATAAAGATTCTCAGCGCTGATTCGAGCCCAACTGGAACCTAAACTGATTTTTATAAAAGAAAAATTGCCAGTTTACTAGCGGAAGGACGGTGGTCTCCTCCCGGGTACATTGTAACCGGGTTATCTCATCCACCATTTAAAACTGGACGCTACTATATGACTGAAAATTGTTGAATGTGGTGTGAAACACTATTCCAAACCAAAATAAAAAAAAAATCGGATACTCAAAATCAATATTCGAACATTCCATGGAACATTTACGCCGGGTGTTACATGCTAACAGGGGGTGCTGACACCTGGTACCCATCCCATTTGTAAAATGCAATTGTTCTTCATGCGGGGACCGTTTCTATATCAAATTTGTCGAATACCAATGTACTAAGTGTGTTAGGGGGAGTAATTTAAACTACACAACTTTCAAATATCTCACTTCTCGGGAATGTGAATTTCACGATCATTATCCTTCCACTTGGCTAAATCTATTATACAAAAGAATACGTAAATATTATTTGAAATTTACTTCCAATCTTATGTATTTCATTTTGAAATTGAATGAAAACAAACATATTTAACAGATGTACACATCGATAGTCGTGTAAATTTGGGCTAAATATAGAATATATGTTACAATAGGTACGGTACCTAAAATCAATCAACCCACTGTAATACATATATTACATTTTATCATCTGTTATATGGCGATGTTTTCATGAAATAAATTGTCTAATTTGTGATTTTATTCTTTGTGTAAATTGGCGATATTTTCATGAAATATATTGACTAATTCGTAATGCCATTTTTTATGTAAATTGGCGATGTTGTTATGAAATATATTGTTTAATTTGTGATTTTATTCTTTGTGTAAATTGGCGATGTTGTCATGAAATGTATTGACTAATTCGTAATGCCATTCTTTATGTAAATTGGCGATGTTGCCATGAAATGAATTGTCTAGTTCGCAATGCCATTCTTTATGTAAATTGGCGATGTTGTCATGAAATATACTGTTTAATTTGTGATTTTATTCTTTATGTAAATTGGCGATATTTTCATGAAATATATTGTCTAATTCTTAATGCCATTCTCTATGTAAATTGGCGATGTTGCCATGAAATATATTGGCTTATTCGTAATGCCATTCTTAATGTAAATTGGCGATGTTGCCATGAAATATATTGGCTAATTTGTGATCCTATTTTTTATGTAAATTAACGATATTTGCTATGTAAACTGTCATGCTTTGTGATGCTATATTTTCTGTAATTTGACAATATATTGGCAAAGAAGACATAAATAAACTGCTTACCGGAAGTTTATGAATTATTTTTAAAGACATCTCCACCAAAAATAGCCTGTATGACAGTAAAGAAGAACAGAACGGCTGAAATAGAAAAATGTCAATTTTAGGCAGACTGACACACAGAATCATGTAGGCGGCAATATATTTCACCTCGTCTCTATGGAGATGGTAATATATTTCCCGCCATACTTCGAATTAAGATATTTATTTCACAGTGGGTACTCATAGATGGATTTTGCACTTCATTTGGCCTTATTGACAGAAACGGTCAACATGCTATACTTTTAGAGATACTATTTGGCCTTGTATAATACCAATTTCTCTTTAGAAAATACATATAACTTTTAAATTGGAGCTCAACTGATGACGTTTAATTGACAGAAACGATATCGTCTTGAGCATTATAACTTTGGTAGTATGTTTATAATATTGTAAAACATTTACTTTAGAAATGTTAATAATATATTTCTTATCTATCATTTTTCAGGCGACGTTTCGTGGTGTAAATGTGTACACCCCAAAACCTCGCCTGAATATTGATATATTTTCTATATTTTTAACGCTTTATTTTGTAACAATAATTATGATAAAGAAGCTTTACATCTTACTTTCAATATTTAATTGTACGTGGAAATTTAATTTCACTTTTGATACAAGATTACAGCACCTTTTGATATAAGATTAAAGCACTTCTGTCTATATTACCAGAGGTAAACGTATAGATGTATACCATTCATAAAAGGGAGGTAACCTGACAAAATTGTATTTCAAACGAGTTGTTGTACATCAAATGTAAATATTACATTTACAATTCCTGATACAACAAAGATATTTAAGCATACCGATAAGTTGGGCCCAAGGTGTAGACATTCCGAAAGTAGTGTCGCTTAACCCAGCATAAACTGATGGGTACGCCACTGGTACAACAGGGGAGACAACTGCCGGTGTATAGTAAGATCCATATCCAATAGCTGTCGCATATGAAAATGCCATCGAAAAGAGAATAATACAAACTAGCTTGGACATGTTGATAATTAACTGATCCTGAAAAGCAAGAAATTAATGTCCGTTAAAATTTATATTTGACAGCCTAAAAACAACAACAACAACAACAGCAGAATCTACAACAACAACAACAGTAAAATTATTATTATTATTATCATTATTATTATTATTATTATTATTATTATTATAAAAGTGAATAATTTTATTATATTTTTGGTTAAGAAATTTGAATGAACTTAATTTTTGTCAATTACTTCAATCATGTAACTTAGTATCTGGGTACGAACTGATAGTATTGATTAGACTGAAGAAATCGGACTGATATATATATATATATATATATATATATATATATATATATATATATATATATATATATACTTACCTGTACAAGGTGATGGTAAAGTTGACACGTGAAGATGATACTTAACTGTACGGTATCGTTGAAGTACCGGTCATTTTATACTGTTAATGTCAGTGTTGAAACCGGAAGGTTACCTAAAAAAAGTAAGAAAATACTTAATCATATACCCACACATCGGAAGTCACGAAATATTTCTGTAGTATCTATAGCGTTACAGATCGCCTATGGTGAACTACGTACATCTAGAGTTCAATGGCTTGTGCCCGGACTGACAAATCAATTAATACGGTTACTGAGATGACTTCCGATGGTAATCATTGCGTTCTGTTATGCGTACAAGATAGTTATAATCAGTGAGATAGCTACCATGTGTAGCAGAGTGACAGAAGTGGGAATGATTTTTATTTTCCTCTACATATTTGATATCAAGCTGCATTTTTTTCCAAAAAAAATATTACACAGTCATTTACTATTAAATTCCAATAAAAATTTCACCATTAAGTATTAATGTTTTGAAGTTTCTGTGTTTGTTTTAATGTATATTTCCATTGTTCCGTTTGAAAGTACTGATAAGTTTTCCGGGATGCAAAATTGCAATGTCTTTTTTCAATATGTATAAACAGGGAATTATGACATAAGTATATAATTTATTTTTATCTTAAAATTCCCGAATCTTGAAAACCGAAAATTTGAACATAATGATTGCTTATACGCAATATAGGTCTAACCGTTAAATATTTAAAGTTTTATCATAATTTAGAAGTGACTCGAAGGGGCATTAGCTGTGTTTTTTTTTTTAATTTCCCTATTTTTCTACTTCATTTCATCTACAATAACAAACAAAGAATACCTACAGGCATGAAAATTCTTAAATTCCTATATATTTTGTGAAAATTGCTTCAGAAACCCAAGTTTGGCAGTTTTTACTAGCAATTGATAAACTCCAACTTATAAGTTGTAAATGAATGCCACGCTGAACCAGACATTAATTTCACAAAATTTAAAGTTAAAAGATTTTTTTTGCCTGGGTATAGCTCGTTTTGTTATTGTACGTCAAATAGAAGTTGTAAAAGTAAGAAAAAAATCGAAATAATTTTTTGAGGTAAAACACAGCTAATGCCCCCTTTTACATGAAAATTTTGAAAATTTACATATTCATATGAAATACATAGTATAAAATTATACTAATTTTTTCTCACACTACTTGATGTTAACATTCCAAAGAATTTACATTCCCCCCAAAATGTTTAAAATGTTAAACATAAACATGCAGATTGTTTTCTAATGTCTTCAATATTCTTTTTTTTTTCCAAATTCAATTTTTTTGTTATTTTTCAAGGAGTTTTACATATGTTAATTTCGACTGAAGTTATTGAAATATAAAGACAACAGACAAGTAATGTGTTTCGAGATATTGAGTGTGAATGTGAATATATTTATATTAGCGAATGTATTTTTTATAAGGAACTCACAAAATTTACATTTATCAAAGCATCTATGTAAGCCCCCAATATATATAATTTCTATACAAAATGAATTCATTACGGATATACTGATGGAAAGAATAGACTAAAAAGTTTGAATTTCAAACTTTAAATGGGACTAAATCATGTACCACGTGATAACCGATAACGTTTGCGCGGTACTAGTATCTCCAATGGTGATGGAACGTAATACTACGTAATCTTCCCGCTGAAATGACGTTACCGCGTTACCGACGTTAGCGTCATTCCATCATTAATAGAAAAATTTACCCCGTACTATTCGTTATCAGGTATCACGTGGTACATGAATTAGTCTCACTGAAAGCTCTCTCAATCAAAATTTCTTAGTGATCCAAAACGTATGTGTATTGACTCCGAATTTCACATAACTTCAATTGATGCAATTTTCTTTTATCATTATTTTTTTTTTAATTAATAATGGAATATGCTTATTGTATTTTAAAGAAAATTTTATTCACAGAGTGAAACAAGAAATGAAGCGTTATATAATTATAACTAAAATCAGATTCAGCGGACAAACTCACAGATACCAGGACAGTAATAATCAAGAGATTCAGCGGACAAAAACACAGATACCAGGACGGTAATAATCAAGAGATTCAGCGGACAAAATCACAGATACCAGGACAGTTATCATCAGGAGATTCAGCAGACAAAATTACAGATACCAGAACAGAAATCATCAGGAGATTCGGAGGACAAAATCACATACATGGACAGTAATAATCAAGAGATTCAGCGGACAAAATTACACATACCAGGACAGTAATAATCAAGAGATTCAGCGGACAAAATCACAGATACCAGGACAGTAATAATCAAGAGATTCAGCGGACAAAATCACAGATACCAGGACAGTAATCATCAACAGATTCAGCGGACAAAATCACAGATACATGGACAGTAATAATCAAGAGATTCAGCGGACAAAATTACAGATACCAGGACAGTAATAATCAAGAGATTCGGAGGACAAAATCACAGATACCAGGACAGTAATCATCAGGAGATCTGATTTCATTTTGTCCTCCGAATTTCTTGATTATTACTGTCCTGGTATCTGTAATTATAGATATCAGGACAGTAATAATCAGGAGATTCAGCGGACAAAATTACAGATACCAGGACAGTAATCATCAACAACTTCAGCAGACAAAATCACAGATACATGGACAGTAATAATCAAGAGATTCAGCAGGCAAAATCACAGATACCAGGACAGTAATCATCAACAGATTCAGCGGACGAAATCACAGTTACCAGGACAGTAATCATCAAGAGATACAACGGACGAAATCACAGATACCAGGACAGTAATCATCAGGAGATTCAGCGGACAAAATTACAGATACCAGGACAGTAATCATCAACAACTTCAGCAGACAAAATCACAGATACCAGGACAGTAATAATCAAGAGATTCAGCGGACAAAATCACAGATACATGGACAGTAATAATCAAGAGATTCAGCGGACAAAATTACAGATACAAGGAAAGTAATCATCAACAGATTCGGAGGACAAAATCACAGATAACAGGACAGTAATAGCCAGGCTGTTCAGGGGACAAAAACGCAGATAACAGGGCAGTAATCGTCAGTCGGTTCACGGACAAAATCACAGATACCAGGGCAGTTATCGTCAGAGGGTTTTTGTGGGCAAAATCACAGATTCCAGGGTATTTATCGTCAGTAGGTTTTAGGTGACAAAAACAGATACCATGGCAGTTATCGTCAGAGGGTTTTGGGAGACAAAAACACAGATACCAGGGCATTTATCGACAGAATATTCAGGGACAGGGCAGTAATTTCAGGCGGTTCAAGGGGACAAAATGACAGGTACCAGGGCAGTAATCATCAAGAGATTCAGGGGACAAAATCACAGATACCACGACACTAATGATTTTAGGACGGAAACATTCAAACCATTATAGATTTTATATATTTCAACTATTCTGTGATTGAATAATTGCCAAAAGTATAATTCAGTTAAAAATGAAATCAAATCTAAAAGAAACGGAAAGAAAGAAGGAAGAAAGGAAAATTTAACCAACATATGATAATACCTGAAAACACCTGTTTTATGAGATGGAGATGATGTGTAGTGCGTGTATTTCTTCCTTCTTTCTTTTTTTATAATTGAAAGTTGCAACTGGTTCTGTGATTTGTTGAATCTTTGACCTCTCCCAACCTTATCTAATGGACTTATATGGATTTGTCATAAATACTTCATTTTGACAAACAATACTGTAATTCTGGAAATTTTCGCAGGACATAACTTCGAAATTTATTTGCCAGATGCTATTTCCGCAATTTCAAATGTCCATTATGTCATTCTTTTATCCTCATTCATGGCGTGATAATTTTATTTTCGCCAGCGAGAGCTCTCGCCAAATTACACATAAAAAAGATTCCCGCGAATAAAACCAGACTTACAGTACCGTTATATGTATATAGTATAGATAATTTTGTTTGTAAAGTTTTGGCGGGTCGCTGTATGACTGGACATTTAAATGCTCGATGATCTGTGAATTAGTAACTTTAACTCTTTAACCCCCATGTATCATAATGGTATGCTCTATCCTATTGTCTCAGACCAGTCTATTATGACCTGTAGGGTTGACAAGATTTAATCGAAAATTCTCTAGTATGCAACTAATCCTTTTCATGCACGATGTTGCTGCTAGACAACCGAAGATTCGGTTAAAAGTTGAATAATGACCCTGTAATATTCACTGGCAAATATCTTTATAAATTGTATTAGCTTCAGTCCGTACTCTAAATTTCGGATATTACAATATCATTTACAACATTAAAAGCCATACAACAAACTATGGTGATTTATTTTACATGAACTTGTGTTAACCACAATTATCTCGTCATTGATCGATTCCCGTATATTTCCTCGGTGATTACTTAAATATTACTATCACGTAGTAAGTATTCGTACACGTAATATGATGTCATCATATCAACATTACGTCACAGCATATCATCATATCTACAATCTTCTTGTAAAATTATTTCGTCCCGGATAGGCGTGTCACGAGGTTCACTGTCAATTTGTGCATTTTCAAATACTGTGACATGTTTAGATTTCAAATACTTTAATTCGGAAATGCACGCGGGACTTTATTTTCATTTTCGAGATACACATGTTCTATATTTATATCCAAGATGATATTTTTGCAATTTCGAATGCAGATTTCGTCATAATATTATCAAGATTTATTACCTCTTGCAAAATAACAATGAAAATAAAATTCTCTCTCTCTCTCTCTCTCTCTCAAGAAAAAAAACAAAACAAAAACAAAAAAACAAAACAAAAACAAAAAACAAAAAACAAAAAAAACCGGATTTACATGACACGATTTAGTGATTACAACAATTTTCCTGAAACATTCCAATGTTTGAAAGTTTCAGTCCCCTAATTTTGATCTACATAATTCCACAAGCGTGCTTTATTACTTCCAATATAAAGATTCACCATGTATTTCCTATAGCTATACGCGTTCAGTTGCCTCTAAGATCTTAAATTACAAAGCAAGTCTGCAGCAACTCAATTTACCCAGCCTTTCCCAAAATATTCCGCCTTGTACCTGTTCTACATCTGAATTCACATACTCTCCATGTGGCCATGTTGTGACAGGTGATCTCAAGATTGTACGGAACAGAAAACTGAGAGATCTTTTATGCAAAGGCCCCAAAAATAGCGAACTCGTTTACATGGCGCCAAAACTTTGAAATTATTATGGACGCATGTGAGGAGTACGCCATACGCTGGGCTAAGAAAGAAGATGGATGTCGAACTTGATACTCTTTCAGAGTGGATTAAGTCGATCAGTAATGTTCTTATACAAAGAATTCGACGACATAAACATTCTGTCAACACAACACACAATTCAATTTTTCGTGGCCCTGATGTTGTCAGAGAACTTTCCCGTCTCCATGGAAATTTTATTATCGTTCCTGCTGGCAAAGCATCTAACATCTTCACATTTGTCTGCAGGCGATACTACTTCAGCATTCTACAAGAGGAACTTGGACTAAACAGACTTCCTAGAAATCCTACATTTCTCTACCTCTGAAATATTAAATAATCATAAATCTGTTCTCGCTTCGTTTGAAATACCCACAAGTGACACGGAGCTTAAATTGCCATATATTTATTGGATTCCGGAGATGCACAAAAATCCCTATAAACACCGATTCATTGCGAGGTCATCTAAGCCTTTATCTATTTTGCTCACTTCTAACACATATTAAACAACTGTACAACGGCCAACTCAAGGAGTGGAGTCAATCAGATATAGATCAGATATTTCAAAGGAAATGTTGGGAAATTTAAATTGTCCAAATTTCAAACATATTTTAAGCATCATGTCTTTTGATTTTTCGACCCTTCACACAACAATGTCTCATCAAAAAACATTAACATCTTTTATACCAAACCCTTTTGTATACAAAAATGAAAATCGCAGATATAAATATTTATTATTAGGTCATGAAGAACCTTATTTTGTCAAGGAACACACTGATTCCAATAACAAGTACACTGAACACGATAATATCAAGATGCTGGGGTTTCTAGCAGACAACATCTTTGTGGTTTTGTGGGAAAAGTTTAACAGCAGATTGTCGGCATTCCAATGGGTACAAATTGTGCACCTCTCTTGGCTGACATACTTTTGCATTCACATGAAGCGGACTTTAAAAATCTCTAATATCCAAAGGAAACAAACAGTTAGCATCTCTGTTCAGTTTTACTTATAGGTATATCCACGATGTTCTGTCCATAAATAATTCAGAGTTTCAGAATTACCTCGGTCAGGTGTATTCTGTTGAGATAGAGATCAATGAGACAACAGAGAGCAAAACATCTGCTTCTTACCTAGATTTACTCCTGTCGATTGGAAAGGACGGTCAACTCCACACATCACTCTATGACAAACGAGACGATTTCAATTTCCACATCACAAACTTCCCGTTCCTAAGTAGTAATATTCCATCTTCTCCTGCCTATGGCGTTTTCATTTCACAACTTATACATTATGCCAGGGCATGCTCTTCTTATGAATGTTTTATTCCGAGAGCTAAACGGCTAGCCAATAAACTACTTACACAAGGTTACGTTGTTGAACGCTTGCAATCGTCGTTTAAGAAGTTTTATGGTCGATATGGGGATGTTATTAAACATTATGAAGTCCCCCTCTCAAAAATATTAGATAGTATTCTGGATCACGGCCACAGACAGTGACTCCATTTCACCAGTCATGCTTTTCACCGAACTTGACCTCATCAACAAACTTTACCTTTTTGACCCGTTCATTGATCTAGGTTTCCATGGAACATATGCGAGGGGTGTGGCATGCCAGCAGAAGATGCCGACTCATTCCGGACACCTGGTCTTATCCCGTTTGGGATTCGTAATTCTTCTTCATGTTGAGACCATTTTCACATCTGATTCGTCATGTTTTAATGGACTTGAGTTTTGATTATTGATTGGTACTTGTTCGAATTTACCTTCCTTATTTATATATATATATATATATATATATATATATATATATATATATATATATATATATATATATATATATATATGTATATGCATATACGTACACACACAAGCCGGCCTGGCTCAGTCGGTAGAGCGCTCGACTCTGGATCGTGACGTCGTGAGTTCGAGTCCCGCCGGCGACAGGTTGGTTTCCTGTCTTTCGGATGAGACAGTAAAAGCTGGAGGTCCTGTGTCACAGTAGGTGTTGGCACGTTAAAGAACCCTACTGCTCAATGGCCGTAAGTGCCGAGCATAGGCCCAAACTTTGAAGC
This sequence comes from Atrina japonica, assembly GCA_030159075.1. NCBI lineage: Eukaryota > Metazoa > Mollusca > Bivalvia > Pterioida > Pinnidae > Atrina > Atrina japonica. The sequence goes on along the minus strand of BROG01001044.1, from coordinate 45,614 downwards.
CCTTCACCGGCATTTGGTGACGTCTCCATATGAGTGAAATATTCTTGAGTGGGACGTTAAACAACAATAAACAATAAACGTACATATATATATATATATATATATATATATATATATATATATATATATATATATATATATATATATATATATATATATATATATGTTCAATACATTGCATTATTATCAACCTTCAATCCGGAAATCTAATTTTCGGGGTAACGCGAGATCTGCTCATGAAGACAGACTGTCGAAGACTTTTAACTGTTAATCTCCCACCACCTGGTGTAAGGTATTTACCATCGTATAACTCATCGTCCCTTAACTTCTCACATTTTTAACTTCTTTTAGAGAACTGCACAACCAACTGTAGGAAAATGAAATGTTTTGCAATGTGCTGCAAACTCCTTCTTAACTTAAGTTTTACAGAATGATGCAAATGTTTCCTATCATGGAAGATCCTGATTTTGAATCCTGATAATGTATCTTATCACATGAACCTGTCCTCATATATTTATACACCTTTGTAATACTCAACACTGTATTACACTGCACATGGATACAGGACGTCTGCCAGAACTACTTTCTAAATGGAATCCCAATTATCCCAAATATTTGATGACGTTGTGAGTAGAGAAATGAATTTTAAATGTGTGTACACAATCACACAAATAAAGGACATGTAATAAATACAAAACCACCCAAATGTATCTACCCGTATCATCAGACTGCACTTGATCGCTGCAACGAAAGGATTCAACTCGAGCTTTGGCCTTTGCCCTCGCTGAATCTTGCTACAACGATCACGAGCAATTCTAAGATTAAACTTTATTTATCTTACAATGCTTAACGAGCAAAGTTATATAAAAAAAAAATATTTACCACTGGCTTTGATGTTGGCCTGCAGGAGTGGGGCGTGGGTACTTTCTGTGGGTGGAGTAGCTGAAACAACCCCATGTGTCCAATTTGGCGGCCGCCATACTATCTCACTTACTACCCTGTAAATCCAATGATCGAAACCAGGATCAATACCGGTCGACAGGAGATGCTTACTCCTCCATGGAACCTGATCCCACCTCTTGGTTTCCAGAGGTCCGTGTTTGTCCATTTTTACTGGATTTGTATCTACATGTATGTCCTGGACATTCTATTGATTTATACTTTGGTATTGGAGATTTTTTTATATTGATACTAATCGGGTTTGGGCTCGATTACGTTGAAATCTCATCAACTAGATTACACTTACATTGGTTTTAAAAAGCAATCGATTTCATCATGATTACACCAAATCTAAAATGTAATTGATTACATTCTTTCAAGGTAATCATGATTATTCACCATTACATCCAAATATAAAATGTAATTGATTACTTTCGGTTACTTTCTTTCAAGGTAATCATAATTATTGAAAATTGATAACAATGGGTTCCTGTCTGTCATCATCATCATCATCATCCGAGTCGCAGATCACATATTCCCCAGTGTCGCCAACATATCCAGGGAAACGAAGTCAAAGGTTTTTGTTTGAAGTATTTTCTATGATATGGTCTATTATGTCAACAATATTATAACAAGCATCTTCATACTCCTGACGTATAAGTCGGTAGTGCGCTTGATTCTTGGAAGTCACGAGTTCAAATCCAGTCGGCAGAAGGTTGGCTTCCTGTCCTACAAATGAGACCGTAAAAACCGAGGTCCCGTGTCACAGTAGGTGTCGGCATGTTAAAGAACCCTCACTGCTCAATGGCCCTAAGTGCCTAGCATGGCCAAAATTTGAAGTCCTTCACCGGCATATGGTGACGTCTGCATATGAGTGAAAGATTCTTGAGTGGGAGGTTAAACAACACAAATAAACCTGACGTATATTTTCAGCACAGTGTTGCACCGTGACAAAGATCTGTTACTCTCACTTTGTATGCCGACTGCTTGCTGAAGAATTAGTGGGTTAGAATGTCCAAGTAGGAAAAGTATCATTGTACCGACCGATCAGGTGCCATGGAGAAGTAAGCATCCCCTGCCGGTCGGTCACACCCGCCGTGAGTCCACAGTCAAGTCCAATGAAACAAGTGAGGAGTGTATCCTCGTCACAATTAGTACAGACGTCTCAACAACCACCAACAAAAAGGCAACTCAACATTTCACTTAGTGAAACGGAATAGCCGCAAACAAGACTATTACACCGACCGTAAAAGACCGTAAAATTAGCAAGTGATGTATCCAGTGAGTCATGTTGGGACATAGTATAGTGATAAAAAAAATTAGAATCAGTTTTTCTATTTTGTTTGCAATTTTTGGCAATAACTGTACAAGATTTCATTCCGGAGAGCATAAAAACAAAACAATGTAAACAAAATTGAAAAACAATGGTATATTTTTTTTCAAATATGACAAACCATATAATCTATTCAACATTTTAATCATTTAATAACATAAGTAAACTTGAATCATTTCTCAAAGATAAGGTAAAAATTTAATCATTTCTCAAAGATCAGGTAAAAATCACTCATTTTCATCATGTAAATATATCTAAGCATAAAAGTGTATGCAAATACGATGGCCAGTAGTTGGCTTAACCTTCAGCTAATGACAAATGGCTCACTGATTTCTGTCTGATTTATCTTGCTAGGTCAGTAGTCTTTTGCGGTTGGTCGATTCTGTATAGACTTTCCGCTAATACAAAGTATCCTCGATACTCTACGTCATCAGGAGTGACATCAAAATGATAATGCCCGCCCTGTCCATGGTTGCTGAAGCAATGAAAATGCTCGACACGAAGGTCAAATCCCTGGAATTAAACATAGGAAGAAAATATATATAAAAATATATAAAGTCTGATTGGTTAATTCAAATTCAATCTGTTTTACTGGTCAGGTTTGATCACCCCACTTTCATATTTAATCTGTCAAAAACAAAAGCTACATGATTTAGAGGAGTAAGGGGAAAGTCTGAATTTGAATTCTAAATAGTTTTACACCACACTCTACATTTTTTCAATTATATGGTGGTGGTCAGTTCTTATTTGTGGTGGTCACTTCTTATTGGTGGCGGTCACTTCTTATTGGTAAGAACCTACTTACATTGTACCTGGGAAGAGACCACCAGTCTTCCGCAAGTAAACTGGTAAACTTTCTGAAAAAAATTCAACTTAGGTGGAGTTCCAGCAAGACTAAAACCTGCACTGACCAGAAGTGAGAGACTTTATGGTTCCTGAAGTACAATGTTTTAACCACATGGCCCTCTCTTCTGTTCTTTCCATTTTGCACTCTGAATGAAGAAGCTAAGAGCAGTTCTTCTTGAACACCATCAACAGTAGAGATAAATTCTAATATACAGCGTACCTGGAAATTTTCACCTGTGGTTATTTCAGGCCCTTTTACGACAGAAAACAGATTCTTCCTGTTTTGATTTCACCCCAAATCACCATATAGCCTTATGTATAGCATGTATGTCCGACCTTCAGTGGTATTGCTTGAATAGTTTGCTTTCATTTTAAATTCGCCATCCAACCAAAGGTGAAAATGGCAAAAATTGAACGAAAGTGAAAATTTCTATTGATATAATAGTATGTTGTAGTCGTATTGTTGCTTAACGTCCCACTCGAGAATCTTTCACTCATATGGAGATGTCAATAAATGCCGGTGAAGGGCTTCAAATTTTAGCCTATGCTCGGCACTTACGGCCAATGAGCAGTGAGGGTTCTGTATAATGTGCTGACACCTACTGTGACACGGGACCTCGGTTTTTACTATCTCATCCAAAGGACAGGAAAAGCCGGCCACCTTCGCCAAGACTCAAATCCAAGACCTTCTGGTTGCGAATCAAGCACTCAACCATGGAGCCACGATAATTCTGTTATGAAGTATTTAAGAATCTAAGACTGGCATTGGAATACTTCCAGCAGAACAGGTGAATTTCGTAAAATAATTTGTAAGAATCTCGAGTGGCATAGGTTCTCGTAAAAGATACTCACGGGATCATGTGACACCAGCTCTCCTAAACACACGAGTGTAGAATCCATTTCATAAAACTTGAGCCATTTATTGACATCTGCTTCTGACATTAGAGGGGTCTCGGAAAAATCCGGCTGAAATCCGTGAAAAACATAATACTTGTTATCAACAATTGTTTCTCTGATTGGACAAAACACTACAGAGAGGTAATACAATATGTTTACAACAACGGACGATTTATTCTTTTAGTAGCCCAAACTGGTCCATAGAATTTTATGTTAATCAGCTATTACTGTAAACTTGGAAATTCACACTAAATACTTGATTAAGAGTTTTCCATGTCTCCTGTCAATTACCCCACAAACCTCACAAGAGTGTCTTGTACACAAGATACTTTTCAGCGCACTACATAAAGGATTTTTTTCACTTGTCCCATCAGACAAGTTATCTAAAATAGGAACTTGTCTGAATCACAAATCCACTTTTCCGCAATTTACAAAAATAAATTATAGAAATAAAATCTTAATTAATAATTAAAGACATTCTTCACTGACTGTAGGTATCATCTGATATCAATATAAAAACTAATACTGTAATTATCACCTAAAAAAAATACAGCCTGCACAAAAACTATTATAAGAATTCTATCAGTCACTTTCCTACTCAACTCATTAGTCACCATACTACCTGAGGAGTCATCTTGCTCCCTAACTCACTCATCTTACTACCTTACTCATGTTACTCACTAGTCACCTTGCTACCTGATGCATTAGTAACAAGTTTCTAACTCAAAAGTCACCTTGCTACTTAACTCATAAGTCACCTTGTTACCTAACGCAGAAGTCACCATTCTACCCAATTTATTAGTCACCTTGCTACCTGATTCATTAGTCACCTTGCTACCTGATTCATTACTCACCTTGCTACCTGATTCATTAGTCACCTTGCAACCCCATTTCATTAGTCACCTTGCAACCTGATTCATTAGTCACCATGCTACCTGATTCATTAGTCATCTTGCAACCTGATTCATTAGTCACCTTGCAACCTGATTCATTAGTTACCTTGTTACCTAACTCACAAGTCATAATGCTACCTGACTTATTTGTCACCTTGCTACCTATTTCATTTATCACCTTGGTACTTTACAAATTAGTCACTGTCCTACCTGACTCATTACTCACCTTACTACCACTTTATTACCTTTTAGTACTTGACTTTATCTTATACACCTAGTTGGTCACATTAGTATTCTTACATGACACATGTATTGAAAGGTCACCTGTCTTCAAAGGCCAACTGAGCTTGAAAGATCACACTTCCATTATATTTAGAGTAATCAAACAGAACAGGTTCAACTGTGTATGTTTTTACCATTATATGCAAATTGGCCTTTCCTTTCTCCACCAAGAAAACACCTCCAAGAGCAACTGGCTTGTCCCCATAGTAACCATTCAACGTCTTACGTAAGCATGACATGAAATTTTCTTCTCCTGTCCTTTTGCTTACCTTTACTTCGATTACCTGTAAATTGATAAATCATCATCATCAAGGTGGTATTTCACAGAATTTCATTAATTTTAGTTTTAATTTGTTTCTTTTTTTTTATCATAAAATGTTTGTATCTGCTAATACAAATGTCAAATAAAATACAATCAATCAATAAAGCAATTTTCGATATGTGACACTCTGATTATTGAATATGTATACTGGCAACGAATACGGGGGGAGCCTCGTTGGGAACATGAGTAAGATACAGTTCAGACAAAGCAAAAGGCGGAAGGACGGACAGAACAAAAACAAAGTCTCCCCTTGAACCTGTGGACAAAGAAACAACCAAAAACAAGGTTTCCCCTTGAACCAGTGGGGAAGAACACAACCAAAAACTAGGTCTCCCCCTAAACCAGTGGGGAACTTGTCAAAATATTATTAAGGTAATTAATGTTTTGGAATGTCAAAGAAGTCTCTCATTACGTCATGGCTGGCTTGTTGGTATAATTCTTTAATTTTGAATGGTATTTTTTGCCGCACGGTGGAGGAGAAAAACTCATTTAAAATATACCCAAAAGGAGTCCACTGGCCTTCCGCAAGTAAACTGACAAACTTTCTCACAAAAATCAGCTTCAGTTCCAGCTGGACTCGAACCTGTGCTGACAGGAATGGAGGCCCAGTTTTTGTGTGTAATACAGTGGAACCTGTCTGCAGACACCACATTCTGAAATCCACCTGGTTAAATGATCCTGTAAATAAAACCTCTCTGGAGAGACCACCTGTCTTGAGAGGCCACAATTCAGTGGCAGGTGGGGGTGGTCCCTCAAGAAAGGGTCTATTGTTAAGTGCTGATTAACCTGGAGTGTTAAGGGGCTTACCTACAAATTTTAAAATCATGAAACAAAATGTAAATATGTGTATCTGTATGGAAATCTACAGTAATGAAACTAATGAAAATGTAACTATTTTTTATTTTTTGTTGTTGCTTTTTTCACATATTTTAACAAAAATACTAACATACATTGCAAGTTTAGAAAAGAGTTGTTTGTAAAACAGTTATGCCCCCTACCCCATAAATAGAAACTGAATTATTGGATATTTTCTAAGTTCAAGGGACATAACTCTGTCAAAAATGGTTTGACAATGACCAAATAAGAACTTGACTTAGATATTCTAATGATGTATCTGTATACCAAATTTCATTTCAATGTATGCATCCATTGCAAAGATAATGACTGGAAACTGCTGGTGTACAGATGGAACAGACCAACCAACCAACTGACGGAGGCAAAGCAATATGCCCCCTCCATCTACAAAGGGGGCATAAAAATATTCCATTTTAGGTTGACAGTGATTGGCCAATATATACACACTCAGATGTATATGATATATTGGTTAAATAAATCTGTAAATAAAACCTTTTTTGAGAGACCACCTGTTTTAAGGTACCACATTTCAGTGGTCTTTCTAGACAAGTTTTATTGTACTGGTTAATTTGGAGTGTTAAGGAACTTGCATATAAATATCAGGGGCATGAAACCATGGAAATATAACATGAATAATCTGTATGGCAATCTACTTTTTTTTATACTTTAACAATAAGACTGCAGGGATTTTCCAAAGCTACTTTTGAGTCCGGTTTTTGCCAATGGAAAAAAAATGTGTAACAAGAGTTGTCAGAAGACAACAAAGCTCGCCTAAATAGGTGCAAATTATCACAAGATTTACACGTAATTATATGTCTTGCCGGTCGTTGCTTTGATATTAAATGTAGCAAAGTAACATACAGTACTAATAAGTGTAGGATCAGGGATGTAAATGTATTTCACGTTATAAGTTAAAATATATATTTCAGGGGGTGGGGCAGGTCCCCTATATGCACCACTAAATGTGTCTCCCCATAACGATCAATAATATATATGGTTTAACATTGAGATTATGAACAGTTTTTCAGTTATAAGTAAACATATATATTTCAGGGGGTGGGGCAGTACCCCCACATACACCACTGAATGTGTTTTACCATAACAATCAATAATATATATGGTTTTAGGATGGGGCAGTGAACAGTTTTCAAAATTATAAGTAAGCATATATATTTCAGGGGGTGGAACAGTACCCCCACATACATCACTGAATGTGTTTTCCCATAACAATAATATATATGGTTTTAAGGTGGGGCTGTGATCAGTTTTTCAGTTATAACTAAAATTTCATATTTTGGGGGGTGGGGTCGGGGTGGGACTGTGAACAGGTTTTAAGTTATAATTAAAAATATATATTTCAGAGGGTGGGGGCAGGACCCCCCAAGGACCTCCATACACCAATGAATGTTTCCCTATAACAATCAATAATATATATGGTTTAAGGGTAGGGCTGTGAATGGTTTTTAAGTTACAAGTAAAATATATATTTCAGGGCGATGGGGCAGGACCCAAAGGACCCAATCATATACCAATAAATGTGTCTACCCATAACAAACAAGATTATATATGGTTTATAGGTAGGCATGTGAATGGTTTTCAAGAAATACATAAAAGAATCAATTTAAGGGGTTGGGCATTTACCCTCAAAGACCCTAATGCACATCAATAAGCACTGATATTCTACCCTAATGGAACCACAATCCAAATTATCAGGGTTCTAACACTATCATTAACCAAGAACCAAAACCTAATGAATATATTTGTCTGAACATAGCAAATTTTTGAAATTTTTAAAATCACAAAATATGTCAAAATTTGAATTTTTTCCCAAAATGTTTCAGATTTCACTTCGCTAATTGATACTTTACCCCCAAAGAGTCCCTCATATAAATAACAGCCTCCTACTACACATATTAAATGATTTATAATGTTTTCCAGCACTTGCCCCAAAACTTTAGCCATAACCTGGCAATGCCAGACATGGATGCTGGGGGCTGTGAATGGTTTTTCTTCGAATAGGCGAGCTAAAAATTCCCAGTTTTGAATTTCAAAATAAAGAATAAAGTCTTTTTCAAACAAATGTCTCAAATTACATTTTTCTATTTTAGTTTAAAAGTTGTATATTTTCCCAATGTTTTGTGCCCTGGACCCAGAATTAAGGAGGATGGAAAATCCCCAGTACAATGTAATTTTAAATTTGACCTTAGCAGATACTTTCAGACAGATATTAAAATATTTATTTATTCTGATAATATTTAGTCACCAAAGCATCCTCCCGATATTTTTCTTTTTAATTACAATGAAACCTGTATACAAAGATCCCCTTCGGGACGCAAGAAAACCAGTCTTTATAGGGAGATGGTCTATATATAAAGGTTGATTTGTACACAAATGGTACTATTGGGGACAGCAAAAAGCGGTCTTTGTGACCAGGTGGTCTTTATACACAGGTGGTCGCTAAAGCAGGTTTTACTGTAATACATAAACATGCAAATCAGGAGTCAAATTTAGCATTTCTGTCTCACTAGTAAGTCGGACTTCTTGGAAACAAAATTTACTAGTCCTTTGGCAAATTCACTAGCCCCAAAGTGGTACAACAATTTACCAATCTGACAGGTAACTACCCCATTGGTACCTCAAATTACCTAATTATTCTATTTTTGTGTTTTTTATATGTACACATTATGTACTCATGAGTCAAAGCAACTTTGATTTTCTAAGTTTAATTTTGCAAAAAATAAATTTAAGGGGATGATCAGTTTGTATGTTCATATTATAATATTCATACAGATTTTCTGCCAGTCAACCATACTAACTGAAGCACGACCTTGAATGGTCTGCTGCAGAAGTCTATGGTCTCGGACTCGCACACTTACTGCTAATTTCGAACCCTGCTAATAGCTAATAATATATTTCAGTGTAAAGGAAAGGTAACAGACAGGGTCAACTAAACGTTTATCTGGTAACCACAAACGACACTGATAAAAACAATATCATGTAATTTTTTTTTTACTTTTTGATTCTAAAAACCGCTTGCTGACACCCACTACCAAAATAACTCACCACACTGTATTTACTAATTACCTTTCCTGGTTTTCCGTCACAACACAGAAAGTTTCCCATTAAACAAAACTCGGGGCAGGTAAGTTTCTCCAGTATGCAGCCACCATCCTGCAGAAAATGTGTATCAATAATTCAATTTAAATTAAAAAAAACTGTGTCGGCTTAAGCCCTGTTCACACTGTCATAGTTTTCTTTGTCAAAGTCTGTCATAGAAAAATTCGTCAAAGTTTTCTTTGACAAGGTCAACCGTTCACTTTATCAAAGTTTTTTGAACCACTTGTACAAGAAAATGCAGGAACCATGTGCTTGTAACATGTTAACATTAATTACATCAAATATCTGCTTTGATTGGTTAAGTCCATCAAAGTCCTTCAAAGTTCTTTGATTTACTTTGGTCAAAGTTTTCTTTGGCATTCACAGGATCAAAGTTTGTGTCACAAAACTTTGACCAGGAAAACTTGTACAAGACAACTTTGATACAGTGAACAAGGCTTTACAATTACTGTGACGTGTCAGATCATCTCTACCTACTATACACAATATGCCTCAAAAAATCATTTTGTCATTCCATGTCTGAAGCCTCTGTAAAATTTCCCTGAAAGGGCCTCCATCTTTTAATATAACACAAAATCTTCTTAGAATTGACCCATTTCACCTGAGTGGTTTTATATACATTTGTAAAGTTGATCACAAAGCCTCTTTAAAATTGAGCCATTTTGCTGGAGTGGTCTCTTTAGTTTTGCTGGCTTAGCCTCTTTCATGCCTTTGAAATTGAGCCATTTTGTCGGAGTGTCTTCCATATTTATGATGCCTTAGCCTCTTTCATGCCTTTGGAATTAAGCCATTTTGCCTGATTGGTCCCTGTAAGTTGGAACACTTTAAATAGCCAGTACAAGGCACTTACAAGATAACCCATCTCTCAATATGGCTGATGCCTGCTAACTGCCAATGTTGGCTAACTTTCAGCTATTCCTAAAACTATTTTATTTTATGTTCGTTTGAGTTTACGAAAAATAAAATAAGTGAAAATACATGCATGTTTTTTTTTATTGCTCTCAAAATGATAAAATCCCATCTAATTTTTTTATTGCTCTCAAAATGATAAAACTCCATTTCATTTAAAGGAGCCAATCACCTTGGTAACAATATTACCAATATATCATAATTGTGCCTTTGCACCACTTTCTACCTTTCATTTCATGGAACCACTCACCTTTGTGTTAACTTTTGCAATGTGTGAGTTATTATTGTCTACACCTCCTTCCGTGTTCATTTTGACATTCTTCACCAGCTGAAAAGTTCAACATACTCAGGTAAATAATATGTTCTAAATATAATATGTTTCAGAAAATAACTGGTCCCTGTAATTCAAAGGAAACTGACTTGTCCCCAAGTCAGTCTGATTGGTGATGATATTTGTATCTATGTATTTTAAAATGTTGGATTAATAAAAGTTTATGTTTATCAAAATCTCAGGGGCTGATTTACTAAATTTGGGTCAGCCAGATTTTGATAGTATGTAAGGCTAATTCTGAGTTATCTACCTTTCAAAGAAATGGGTACAACATTTCACAAATATGTCTGCCATTGAAGGAAATTATAGGGAATGTTTCAAAACTATTACTTGTTTTAAAAAAATTCCTGAATGTCATTTACTCCAGTTTTAGAGGTTTCACATACTGGTATGTATCTACTTAACTTATCAACCCCTGAACCATTGAACCATTCCAAATGTGTCTTCAGGGGTGAATGGACTAAATTTGAAAATTTGGTAAATTAATATCTTTCTAAGATTAAACTTTTGATGAAGTCTAAAACCGTTTCATTGTTGTTGTATTGTTGTTTAACGTTCTACTCCAGAATCTTTCACTCATATGCAGGGGTTCAAACAACCCAAAGTCCAATGTCCAGGACTTGGTAAATTTGATTTGGACTTGGCATTTAGAAATACCTGAAGTCCGAAACAAAATTCAGCATGGACTTTGAAATTTCTCAATTGGACTTGCCAGAAATTTACTCTCCATGTCCTGGACCTGAGTGTCTAAAAAATAATTTTGATATAGAGACGTCACCAAATGCTGGCAAAGGGCTTCAAATCTTGGCCTATGCTCAGCACTGACACAGGAACTTGGTTTTTACTGTTTCATCCGAAGGACAGGAAAAGCCAGCCACAGTCGCCAAGGCAACCCAAATCCAGCACTCTACTGTGGAGAAATGACAAGTCTCATATATAGTATTTACACATCTTAGACTGGCACTGGAATACTTCCAGCAGAACAGGTGAATTTCATAAAATAATTAACATGAGTGGCATAGGTTTAAGTAAAAGATACTTACGGGAACATGTGACATCATGTAAGTCCTTGGTTTTTACTGTCTCATTCCGAAGGACAGGAAACCAACCTGGCACTAGCTGGACTAAAACTCATGACCTCACAATCAAGAGTCAAGTGCACTACCGAGTGAGTCAGGCTAGCTCACATTTCGTAATACAATAGTAAATGTACATGTCTTGTGAGACCACTCTCATGAAAAACCACCTGTCTTCTGAGACCACAATCTTAAAACCACCTGGTTACATAATGGGGTGGTCTCTGAAAGCTGTCATCGTAACTTTTAAATAAATTTTGAATTCAAAAATAAAAGTTATAATGCTTTTGAAACACTCCCAATTTATAATTCCACAGGCAGACATTTTTGTTAAATGTTATCAATAGAAATTGGCTGGCAATTCTGCTATAAGGCCAATCTAAATAAATTCTATGTTTAACGTCAGCCGCGCGCGTAGGTTTTGAAAAATTCTCAAAAATAAAAAACAAACAAAATAAAAAAAAAAAAAATCCGATTTCCGGAAAATCCGAAATTTTGAATCTGTTATCATCCTCTCTATCAAAATTTAGTCAAGCAGCTTTCCGGATTGCGGATTAAGAGAGACGCCGAGAACTTTTTCTTGTTTTAAGGTGTTGCTAAAGGGAGATATGGGGTGTACGCCACCATAAGGGTAGAAGAAGAAATATAAAAGTGGGTTTTAATAGAGTTATGATGAAAGATTACATGACTGAAATTGAACCGATTCAACTTTCCTCGATTGTTTCAAAAATCTCGTAAGGTCATCGGCTTTGGTTCATCCTTATTTCTGCATTCACTTGATCCCCCCCTCCCAAGAAGGTATTTTGTTTAATTTCTCCTGCAAAAGAAAACGGAAGTATAAGGGTAAGTCCTTCCCTGATAATGTCTAAGGCTATGCAGGATTATGATTGTCGTTTTGTTGTGTTTAAGATATCTAGAGAACAGAGTTATTACGAGCAGTCGATTCAGATTCAGGCAGAATGCCTTCTCAGTCATGATGCAAAATGTTTAGAAAGCAGGTTGTAAAATATCTTCCTTTAAAATATGAGAATCCAAAGCGAGGTGACTGGATATTGTACAGGAGAAAACTGCTTGGAAAGCAATGTTTAAACCCTGTGAATGAACATCAAAGGACAAATAAAGGACAAATAACAAACTTGTATCTCAGCAACATTGTTTTTTTTTTTCATTGTTTTTTTTTATTTGCTAAGGTGGCAAATTTTTTTTTTCTCTGTATTTTTAACATGTTTAAAACAAGGTTAATAACCAAAAACATTGTTATCAGGGATGTGATTTTTCCCTCCTGGAGGAATTTACCCCTTTTCAAAATCTGATGCAATATTAAATTTTTATTTTACTATTTTTAAAATCTCTAAAATGAGGACCATTTTCTAACCTTTTTCTCATTATGAAATCACATTCCTGTGTTATTAACCACAATGTATTTTTATTTATTTATATCTAAGTTTTTGTTATGCCAAGATGAGAATTAATCTATTAAAAAATTGTTTGAAAATTTTGTTTGTTTTTTATTTTCCTCCCTCCCTCGTAGGTTTGAAGATTCAACCTGGACGTTAAACGTAGAATTTATTTAGTGCGGCCTAAAAGGCGAGACCGCAGAAAGACCATTACTTCACACCTGTATTCCCAAATCAAAACAATGGACTCTTCTGTAATGTAATCAAAACATACACTGTACTCAAATCATAAACATTCAGCATTAATTTTCACATCAAAGACTTCAATAAAGATACGAAATAAATAGATATTATAATTAATTTTAAATTTATTATTATAGTATCTGTAAAAACAATATTCCCTCTGAACATAAAAATAATAAAATCCTACCAGTAATCTGCACCCTTTCGTTATGTTGTTTACATAGCGTCACACATTCTGGTTTACTCGGTAAAGTGAACACACACTTGACCAAAGACAAGGTACCAATTTTCATATTTTTACAAAGATGACAACAAATAAATGTTATAAGAGATATAGCTCTGAAATATTGCTATCAAATTATTCCAAAGTGATGCAACTGGTCCTGTAAAACAAGATGAGTGTTCGAATATATATTCCCGAGTTAACCTTGGTCTGAGTTGTCCTTGATTCGTTATTTCGGAAGTGAGCACGATCATATCATAACAGGTGGTCTGTTACAATTTTCTCATGGGGAATTTGGAATTATGTTTGATAGCCTCATGTTTAAACTGATTAATTACATGCTTGTGATCTGTATGTTAGCCGGCAAAATGTCCAGATAGAGTAAATGAACTTGGTTGATATAAATATTTATTTTCGACATGCAGGCGAGTTATATGCCATTACTTCACACGTTTGCTCTATGCAACTGTAGTTAGACAGTGATGACTGATTTTTGCAAACTTGCCTTTTATATCAGTTGTGGGGGCTTCTTAATATTAAGAAAACTGAACAAATATGGCTGCCAATGGAAGTGAAATACAGGGGATGTTTCAAAAACTATATCATTATTTTTATTATTATTTGATTAAATTGGTTTAAAAGTTGAGATGACAGCTTTAAGACAGGCCCCACCGTACTGTACCCTGCCAGTGTACTTACCTCACTATTTACTCCGAGATAATGAGCGGGTCCTGCTCCAGCACCAATCATGAAGGCCCCTGGGAGTTCAACCAACTCTGCTATCTGGCTGAATTTGAAAATCTGTACAGAAATGTTCAAAGCATGGTGATTAGATATACATATATAACTTAATGATTATAACCAAGTTATCTTACTCAAAGTTACACTTCTCAAACCAGCTTCAATGTCGGAGTAGTTCGAGCATAATACATCTAATCAATGTAAGTTGGAATATGCTAACTCTGATCAGGAGTAAGTTTGCCAGTTTACTTGCAGAAGATTAAGAACACCGTAACTGGGTCATCTCCTCACAATAAAAAAGTTGGTCAACTTAGAAATCTGAAATATTGTTGATATGGGAAACAAGATGTGTTTATGAAACGCAAATGACCCCCGGTCTAAAAAAATCTTTAGCGGGACAGAATTATGGACAGATAGACAGACACACGAACAGACGGGATGGAATTACCGACAGACAGACAAACAGACACACAAACGGACAGACAGACAATCCAAACACTAGATATCCCCTGCGGACCTTTCAGAATGAGCATAAAATTCTCAGAAATACATATCAATTATTTTGATTAAGATGAAATGATAAGTTTTACTCGGTCATTCTAATTAGTTCATTACCAAGAGTCCCATGGGCCTAAATAGTTATCCCAGTAATGTAAGTATATGTATATATACACTTCATATCTTTACTAGAACTGATTTTACAAAATACATTTCAATTTGCTTCTAAAACAGCAAACAGACACAGACTGCAATATATGCAAGTCATGTGATCAGTTATAGACTATCCTGATTGGTTCATTTAACTTGTCAATCAATGACATCCCATTTGGAACTCGGCCCATACCAAATGTGGTTAAGTCTACTTACAGAATTCAGGGGCGTTTAGATTCAGATTTAGATAATAATTTTACATACAATATGAACTTGCTCACTCCTGAATCATGACAGAAGACCAGTTGTTTGTTTATATGGGTGAGTCTAAATATGACCACAGGGGTTGATGGGATAATATGAAAAAGGATAGTGTCCCAAAGAGTTTGTGACAAAGATATTTTTTTATATTACATGTTTTCCAAAATATGTTATAAATTCTTAAATG
Source organism: Atrina japonica (assembly GCA_030159075.1). NCBI lineage: Eukaryota > Metazoa > Mollusca > Bivalvia > Pterioida > Pinnidae > Atrina > Atrina japonica. The sequence continues at coordinate 30,111 of BROG01001044.1, read as the reverse complement.
ATTTAACTTTACGACAAGTAAAATTTTTGAGAATCTTTTAATATCTGCAGTTTACAGAAAAATGTAAGGGCAAAAAAAGAAAGCCTAAGGGCCACAGGGCTACAGATTCTTGTGGCCCTGCAAAAACAAACAAACAAACAAACAAAGATATACAAAAGACCTGTAACTTTCTAGTTTTGGCATTTTTGGTATTTACTCTCCAAAACAAGACAAGTTCATAGAATACCAATAACACTGTTACACTGACCTGAGGTGGAATCAGAACAAAGGGAAATAACTCCAGCTCACATGAGCACACGTTTTTGTTGATTCTGTATCTAAATTCAGCACTTCTGTCACATTTACTACATGTACAATTCAATTAACTCATTCACCCCTAAAGACACATTTGGACTAATCTAAGTCATTGATTTACAGAAGAGCCCATTGTTTTTCAAGGGTTGATGAGTTAAATCTAAAATGATTCATAATGGCCAAAGAAAAGTCACAATGAAAAAGCATGAGTTATCTCCTTTCACAATACCAACACTTACCTTGTCTTTTTGCGCTAAAGGCAACAGAAATCCAGGCCCCCCAACATCAGCCAATCGAGTATTCCCACACAAACCTGTAGCAAATATTTGGAATTTAATTTTTGTTACAACTGAAGTGATTGGTTGCATTGAAATTTTTTCAAGGCATTTATATCTTACTGGGCTGTTCCACATTCTTTTGAGAATGGGGTCTAGGTTTTTTGAATTTGGAATTTTAGCAATATTTTATTGAAATTGTGAAACACGAAAAATTAATGTGTGAAAATTACAAGAATCTCTTCAAATTCATTGTCATTTGACATCAGTAGATCATTTTTGAGTTCTTATGTAATCCAGTTTTGGACCCAAGTTTTTTGGCCCAAATCAACTCTGTTATGCTTAGCAATTTCCAGTATGTGTCTTTGCATCAATCAAGATTTGATTTGATTTGATTTTGATTTTTGTTTTACGCCACACTTAATAATTTTTCAGTCATATGATGGCTTCCAGTTTTTATTGGTGGAGGAGAAACCCTGGTCACCCGGGTAAAGACCACTGACCTTCCGCAAGAAAACAGGCACTTTCCCACTTAATTCGAAATGACCCTAGTGGGATTCGAACCAGAGGTGAGAGGCCGTGTGATTTAAAGTGCAATGCTCTAACCACTCGGCCAAGGAGGCCCCCATCAATCAAGAAATAAAATGCTTGAATTCATGCAATACATCAAAATGTAACAATATTTAATTTCCAGGTGCAACCTTAATTTGTTTTTGACATAAATGGACTAGTGACAATAATCTGGCCTTCAGATACAACTGTTTTATTTCTTGATTGATGGAAAGACATATACCGGAAACCCTTAACCATAACAAAGCTGAAACAGCAAATGAAAAATCCGGATCTAAAAATGGACTACATAAGAATTCGAAAATGATCAATTGGGAAATTCTGACTGTGAATTGGGTAAAAATGCTTTGTTTTTTCATTGGGAATGAGGCCTTTTTTCAGCCCCCATATAATAGGGTGGAAAATCTTAACACTCTAGTATATAAAAAAGAATTATAATGTGATCCACCTACCCTGTTAAAGTACACAGATTTACCTGGTGAGGTCAGCATGAATGGATCCTGGGTCAAGTCTGGACAGTCCACAACACCAACACTGACACTGCTGAAATTCTTCTGTAGTCCATCTGTTAACACTGTAAATATTAAACAAAGGGAGATAACTGTGGGAAATTCACTGCCAAAGGAGAAATAAAAATGCATGTGACGATCTTACATGAATAATTCTGTGTCCTCCATCTAATTTCCTTTCTTGAGGTTACTGTAGGAACTGGAGATCAGTGAAATATACATGTAGCAACTGGCATTATTCAGATTATTGACGATCATAAAAAAAATTTGGATTTGACTTTTGAATGGTGTTTAACACCAGGCTCAACATTTTTTTTTACCAACGGCCGACGGCAAGTAAACCGGCAAACTTTCTCATGAAAATGAGCCTTAAGCAATTCTAGCTGGGCTTGAATCTGAACTGACCAAAAGTAAGAGACTTCACAGTACAAAGTGTGATGCTCTATCCACTCGGCCATGGAGGCCTCTCATAAACAGAATGCTAAATCATGTACTGTACTGGTAAGGGGAGATAACTGACATCAAACAAAAATGCAATATTACTGTACTAGTAAGCCAGTAAGGGGAGATAACTAACATCAGAATGCTATATCATGTGCTGTACTGGTAAGGGGAGATAACTAACATCAGAATGCTATATACTGTACTTGTAAGCCAGTAAGGGGAGATAACTAACATCAGAATGCTATATCATGTACTGTACTGGTAAGGGGAGATAACTAACATCATGTACTGTACTAGTAAGCCAGTAAGGGGAGATAACTAACATCAAACAAAAATACAATATTATGAACTGAAAGGAGATACCAAAGCCATTTTGTAATCACAAAATTAATGTAATATAATAGACTGAAAGGGGAGATAACAATGTTATAATTTAAAAAAAAAAATTATTATTTGGGTTATCTCAAGTTGAATCATTTGACCAATAAATTTTTATCAATTTTATTTTTCTTTCTTCTACGTTTTACCATTACTTGTAATTTTTGTTTCCTTCTTTGGTTTGAGCTTATTTTTGCGGAGTCATTATACGTAGGTTTTTTGTATTTATTTCTTTGTTGCTGTTTGCTTTTTCATTATTTGTATGCAGCTTTTTTTGTTTTATCATTATTACAATTTTATCTTTACTTCCATTATTATTGGTTTCTTTTTTATTATTTTTTTATTCATTTATTTTGCTTCTTTAATTTTTTATCTCTACACTTCTATTTTTTTTTTCACTTTTCAATTTGTATCTATCCAAGGGGAGATAACTAACATCAGAATGCTATATCATGTACTGTACTGGTATCTCTACACTTCTATTATTTTTTTCACTTTTCAATTTGTGTCCTTGCTTTATTTTGTATTTTTATGTTTCTATATACTTTGTCCCTAAAATGAGATTGCAGTAAACTGGCAAACTTTCTCACAAAAATCAGCTCACATGTAGGTTCCAGTGGGGCTCACCAGAAGTGAGAAACTTCATGATTCAAAGTGTGATGTTCTAACCACTCGGCCACAGAGGCCTGAAATTTGATTTTTTTTTTGTTTTTGTTTTTTTTTGACAAATTACAGTAATATTTCCAAATCGTGCTGAAATTGTTGTATATACATGACACGTGTACTTTGTGTAAAAAATTTTTTATTAAGACTTCTCAACCCTACAAACTATAATAGATTGGTCAAAATAAAAGAAAAGAAGCATTCCATTTAGAGAATTACCGGTAGGGATGAAAGGGCTAAGCTTCAAGACAGTTCTGATTACAGGTAAAAAAATACAAAGATTAAGAAATTTAAAAGCCAATTTTTTTTAAGTGTAAAAAAAAAAAAAAATTAATTTCAGGCAGTTTTTCTTTCAGTAAATCATGTTGAACAATTGTTTACGTAGATTAAATTTATTTGTTATACTATGAAATATACATCAAGTACAGGTAGAAATCTTGTTAGTTGCATTAGCAATGCAGACATTTTGAAATAAAAAAAAATTACAGGTCAACTGGACCAGTAAATTTAGAAATTTCACTGGTCAAAGAATTTTTTAACATGGTCTGTATATATATATATATATATATATATATATATATATATATATATATATATATATATATACACACACACACACACACAATTGAAATGAAATGGAAAATTACTGGTCATTTTGACGAGTTATCAGATGCATGTAGATTTCACTGGACTTTTGTAAAATTTACAGATTTTCTGGTAAGAGCAGTGAATTTCAAAAACTCTGGCAATGAAGAGGGTATTTTACAATTTTGATTTTCCTCCGCCATTCTGACCCTGAAGCAGAGAAAATTCAAAATAGATCTAGTAAAATATCTTCTTCGTTACCGTTGTACATAACGAATATCTAGTCAAAGTAGACACAAACCAAATTTTTTTTTTGTTGTTGTAAAAACGGGTGATGCCCCTTTAAATAAAATATGTCGTCAACTGCACGTGCCTATTTTAAATGGACAACGACACGTGCAATAACATTATTTCAAATCAATACAAAGACAGACACTAAGTCTGTTTTCTGTATAGCCCGTAATTCTCGCCCCTATGATAGTTTCAGTTGAGATAGTGCTCATCCACTCATTTACAGTCAAAGAAAGACAACTGCTACTGTACTTGAGTAGGACGTAAATTTCTCACCAGAAAACGTGGAGTCGTGTGACTATTACTGCTAGACAAGTCTGACAACACATAATACAGGGAAAATAACCTGGTATAACATTCATACCTTTGACAACTTCCCCTAAAGAAGGGACATGCATGGTCAGCTTATTTACGGGTGGATTGGTCGACATCGTCTCCGCGAGCGTAATACTTGTACGTAGGCTACTTTCTATGCGCGAGTGTCAGTATGGTGCGCCGTTCTCGTCACCACATATATGTAGGTCAGAAAATCGGGGGTTATGTAGATATCTGCTGTGTATGTATCTCTCTATATAACAAATATATAAATTCTGTATGTCTCTTATACTAACGATTTATAAAGCAAACATGTTAGCTTTATCGGTGCATATATCTGATGTTCGAACTTGAATTAAACTGTTTACCTTCTGTTACAACAAACACGGCACTAAGTATGGCAAGCCGTTTGGGAATTTATTGCCTATTTTTCAATATTAAAAAATCGGTAAATTTTGCTATTAAAAATAAAGAATTAAATTCCACTTTGACTTGAAAGCCTTAGGATATTTTATTCCTTTTAAAGAACGATTTTTCAATAATATAAATATCAATCTTATATTCGCTTTTCAGTCATCAGCATGAGTTATCCAGTACTGCCTCAGACGCACCCTTATTATTCCGCCTAATTGTACACCGTACATAGAAGGGGCTGATGGATTTGATGAAGCTCTCAAAACTTTAAAACAGCTGGATGAAAAACAAGAAAATGCTGCTGCCAAGGGAATGTTTCGTGATGCCTTCCTATCAACATTACAGAAAATGAGGGAAGAACTCACGGCCATTACAGATAGTCTTAAAGAGTTGAAGGATAAACTACATCCAGAAGTCAGAACATCGTATATGAGTTACGAATATAAGCCTTCCCCACAGTCTCATCCATGTTTCATTTGTGGTGAAATTGGACATTGGTCTCCAAGATGTCTTAAGAATAACGAGTCTTCATCATCAACAACAACAGTAAGAGTAGAACCTGAGAACAAAGTAGAAAGTCGATCTTGTCAATCGGACCAATGTTATAAATGCCATCAGTCAGGTCATTGGGCTTATGAACAGACTTCAACAGGAGCCAAGCGTAAACTCAACTTGATGCTCAAGAAGGGATGGAAACCAAGCAAGAAAGTGAAAGTGGAAACCAAACAGAAGTGATGATGTGATTTTTGTACTGTTATAATGTAAATACGTTCAGTGTCACAGTGTCAAGAAATCCGAACCGGGACAAAGGCTGACGTTCTTTTGCTCCGTGCTATATGGGCAAGATCAACCATAGTAGTGAGACAAAGTGACAAAGTTGTTTGCGTGTTTCAAGACTGTTTCATAGTTATCAGTGTTTTCAAAAGTTATAAGTGTTTTCAAAGTTATAAGCGTTTCAAGTTAATAAGTGTTTCAAAGTTAATAAGTGATTCGAAGTTCATTCTTATGTATTGTACATAGTCACAGAGGGCCGACCCTAAACCTCTGGGGACTATTGTAAATAGTTTTAGCGGGGTATTAAACTTTTTAAAAATTTGTTTGTGTATTATGTCTTGGTATAAGGTGTACACTTATAGTTTAAGCATAGTATCTACACGGTAAACACAAGGGTACACAGAGTTATATATGGTGTAAAACACAATTGACAAACTATGAGAAAGAGCATGACAACTCTCTAGAAGGATACCAAGAGTAATAGTGTGTAACACTTAGAGACTTAGAGTATAAGAGATACAGATAGAGAGAGAATACGGGTATACAAAGGAAATATGTTTATTGTTTATTGAGACTATAGAACTGCTGTTACTCTAATCAGTCATAGGTTTGTTTTCGTAAAAAGTATGCCATGGCATAAAAAGCATTTTAATCGTTTGCTCTGCCAACTTTCTCTTTTTCTTTTTTCAAACTTCATAAATTCTATCCACTCAACGATGTTTGTTAGCCATCCCACCTTTCTTCCCACTAAATCGACGCAAACCAACCATTCTTCTTTTTCTTTTACTTCACCCAACGTGTTTATGATACAGTCCAAAATCCAAAATGGAGAGCATCTATGCAGAAGCTATTCAGAGAATTATTCTGTTACAACAGAAATGAAAAAAAAATTACCACGATGCAGCATGATCGTTACTATCAGGGCATACTGATAAAACTCTATCAGAGATGGAGGCAACTGAAACAACAGCAAACCTCACAGAAAGTCAGGGATCAACTCGACCGGCAGTACCGACAGTGCTTAGACTAACTGACAGCTCAGTATGTTCGTACTAGAAAACAGGATTAGAGCTAGTTTTCACCAACTACAGATACCGATCATCATGACTATCAAGAGGAAAACAGATGATCTACTGGAACCAGAACGACGCTTACCTCTGAAAAAGAGAACATGTTTCTGTCAATAGTAGTAACATATCAAACGGCCCTTTTCAGGGCCACCCAACGTATTGGAAAAGTAATCTAAACTATATTGAGATATGCTATACATACTTATTATACTCCTTCTCATACCCCTATAACTCATTTCATTGTATACACTGCACATTCAGTTTAAGGTTTCTTTTCGTAAGATATGAGTGGTCCTGAAAAGGACCGTTGTTTTTTTTAATATCTGCCATGATTCATGAACAGAATCTCTTCTTAAACGGCAAACACTTCTTGTCCATCTGCTTACGTTTTCTCTGTTCTCGCCCAAACTGCATTACAGAATTGAGAAGTACAATTCGTCTCAGATGGACACCTTCTTTTCCCTGTTGAAAGTTCATATCCGTCTTCTGTAAATTTTCTTTGGTATCACGTATAATCTGTTTGGTATCATATACCGTCACAGGTTCGTTTTCTCGTTCCATAGCGTACTCCATAGCATACTCCGTGTTTGATTTTTTTTATCACTGTTAGACTGATTTCTCCGAGGCATCTATCACTGCTTGCTTTTTCATTGGTGGAATCACATCCCCAACGACGCATAGACCAATCATCAAAGAGGTCAAAGTTGATGTTGAATGTATAGTTCATATAGAGTAATCTCCCTTTGTTCCAACCCTAGCGTCTATACAGAGTGATCTCCCTTTTGTCCCATCCATAGTCTATACAGAGTGATCTCGCCGACTCTCGCGACACCTACTTCTGATTTCATTCCAAACCCAAGCCTGGGAAAACCCAAAGTTTCGGTTTTAAAAATAGATTCACTCTCAGTCCAAAACTGGAAAACCCAACTTCTATTTTTTTATTTTTTTATTACTTCGGTATTTTACTCCACAGTCAATGATTTTTAAATCATATGGCGGTGGACAGTTTTTAAAGAAGGGGGCGAGAACCAAGTCACAGAGAACATAGGAAGAGACCACCCGCCTTCCGTTAGTAAACTGGCATACTGTGTCACAAAATCAGCTTCAGTGAACCGCGCTGACCAGAGGTGAAAGACTTCATGGGTTTAAAGTGCAATGCTCTACCATTCGGCCACGTGAGGCCCCACATATTCTATAAGTTACATGTATATATTCGGTACCAGCTGATAATCTTATATCGAAGTAATATTTCGCACTAAAAATACCATTTAAATTCTAAACTCTTCATTGGGCTACGCATTTAGATTTATTATTTGGCCTTGTATCATACAACTTTCCCTTTAGAAAATCTTTTAAAATTGGAGCCTGATGAAGTCTAATTAGTCTTGAGTTCACCATTCTGACCGACACCATTCCGCTGAAAATTGTTGAGTTTGGCGGAAAATACTATTAAAATTTTTAAAAAGCATACATGTTTCTACTTCACATGCTTTGCATATTCCTCTCATCGTACATTCTATGTTTCAAATTCTTGATTTTGGTATTTTTACAAAAATGATCCTGTTGGTATAAGTTCAATGCTGTGGTTGAAAAAGATATTTTGAGCTTAGGTTAAATGGCAGTGTGAACATATTGCCGTGAGCTGATTTTTTTATTACTGAGTTTAAATTTCCATCAAGACATCTAAGATTCAAATTACATACTTTCTTTATTCCCATTGTAACCCAGTTATTTTGAAAATCCTGTTTATTTGAAAAGAAACTCCATTCCCCTTCGATTTTAATGTATCCTGGTTGGACTGTGTGTGCTGTGAGGTAGACCTATGTAGTCAGTGTATAACAGTTTTACAGTATACTTTAATTTAACCAATCTCAACCCTCCTCTTAATAATCTCTAGATCCGCCTCTAATATATCATTCAGTAACTTGTATAAGGTCTCTGTGTGAAATACATTGATGTGATAAACAGGAGTGAATCACATGACCTGTTTTCTATTACACATACATTTAGAGACCTGTTTCCTATTACACATACATGATGTGATAACCAGGAGCGGATCACAGGGACCTGTTTTCTATTACACATACATTGATGTGATAACCAGGAGCGGATCACAGGGACCTGTTTTCTATTACACATACATTGATGTGATAACCAGGAGTTGATCACAGGAACCTGTTTTCTATTACACATACATGATGTGATAACCACAGAAATCTGTTTTCTATTACACATACATGATGTGATAACCAGGATCACAGGGACCTGTTTTCTATTACACATACATTGATGTGATAACCAGGAGTTGATCACAGGAACCTGTTTTCTATTACACATACATGATGTGATAACCACAGAAATCTGTTTTCTATTACACATACACGATGTGATGACCAGGAGCGGATCACGCGAACCTGTTTTCTATTACACATACATGATGTGATAACCAGGAGCGGATCACAGGGACCTGTTTTCTATTCCACATACATTGATGTGATAACCAGGAGCGGATCACAGAGACCTGTTTTCTACCACACATACATGATGAGAGAACCACAGTGACCTGTTTTCTATTACACATACACGATGTGATGACCAGGAGCGGATCACGCGAACCTGTTTTCTATTACACATACATTGATGTGATAACCAGGAGCGGATCACAAAAACCTGTTTTCTATTACACATACATGATGTGATAACCAGGAGCGGATCACAGGGACCTGTTTTCTATTACACATACATTGATGTGATAACCAGGAGCTGATCACAAAAACCTGTTTTCTATTACACATACATGATGTGGTAAGTAACCAGGAGTGGATCACAGGACCGGTTTTCTATTACATTATCGATTTTCTACTTGAAATTTGGGATACATTAGACATGTTTGCCAAGCTGCCAAACACCAGGAAACCAAATGCCACAGATGTGTCTTCGTTACTGAACATAGTTTGTAACCACGTGATACCCGATAACGTCTGTGCGGGAATATTGTTTCTATTAATGATGAAATGATGCAGGTAGAAGATGTATGAAATGCCGTTTGGGTCACAAAGGAGATGAACTTACGGGATGACCACTTTCACGTTAAAATTCACTTTTAACGCGCCAAAACCCTTTTAACGCGTTAAAACACACTTTTTGCATACAAATAGTGATTTTTAACGTGAAAGAGGATATTTAAACGCGTTGGTGTTGATTTTGCATGCAAAACAAATTTTTAACGCGTTAGAAATGGAAAATAACGATATGAACTTACGTGATGTAATTAACCAATCAGAGGTCTCGTTTCGTTTAATTAGGAATGAAATGGCACAACTAGTCCATTTTGGTCACAAACAAACTGACATTAACGTCGGAACACTATACCAGAAATGGAATATTGTTACATTTTGATTTATTGTAGGACATCGAGCTTTTTATTTCTTGATCGACGCAAATACATATACCGGAAATAGCTAGGGCTAACAAAGTTGAAGCGGCGCAAGAAAAATCCGGATCCAGAAAGGGACTACGGAAGAACTCGAATATGATCTAAGATATATACCTTCATAACTAATTCTACAATCAAACAGCTGATCGGCACGAATGAGTTAATCGACGGACACTAATCAGCTAAAACATGGGTACGAGTCATTTCGAATTAAGTGGGAAAGTTTGCCAGTTTTCTTGCGGAAGGTCGGTGGTCTTTACCCGGGTAACCGGGGTTTCTTCTCCACCAATAAAAACTGGACGCCATCATATGACTGAAAGATTGTTGAGTATGGCGTAAAACAAAAAATCAAATCAAATCAAAACGAGTCAACCAAGTTACTTAGATACTAGCTGTGATGGATACGAGATAACAATAACCTATATGTTGAACTTATTCCTCCGAGGTTGCCTTGAATATTACGCAATTACTAGAAAACAGAGACTGGAGAATCACTCAGAAGCGTAATTAATGGGAAGATAATAACTTTAAATAAACATTTTGCAAAGCATATTTAAATCAAAATTAACAACCTTACTGAGCGTAAATCGCCGGTCATGGGCCTTTCACAAAAATCGTATTTTTACAATGCACACTGGAGTGATATCGATAAACCGAGGTCCACCAACCTACATGAGACCGAAACTATGTCAGTAACTGAAAAAAAATCTAGTATATACCTGTGTCTGTGAGTGTATTATATTAAACAAATGTATGACGTATGATACATGTTTATATTAGATTTTTCGGCCTCGTGTGCACCAACCATCAGTTTGAAAAATAACAACGGACGACAACCGTAGGTCACCTGGGCCCGAAATAACCAAATTCACTCAGTACTCAAGCTCAACTTGCATTTCATTATTTTGACTATACATTAACATGTAAAACTATTGGATTTTATTGATTGAAAAATATTATTTTTAATCATTCACATATAAATTTTTGCGCCACACTTATGATTTTCATGTAAAAAATGAATAAATACGTTGAGTATGGTACTTAAAATTTGAGTACATACTCAACCATTTTTATATTATTTTTTTTATATATGTATTTCTAAAGTTTCCGCCAAACGACCAATGGTTTTTATCATTATTTGCAATTGTTTTCCATCAATAAACAAACATGTCCTGTTACAGAATATAGTTTGCGTGTATTTACCTTAAAATCGTGAAAAGTTAGTTGACCTTGAATACGGAGTACATAGGCGTCGGAAGCAAATTGAAGGGGGGGGGGGGGCTAAACCAACTTAACACACACACACACACGCCAGAAATGTCTGGGGGCTAGGTCCCAATTTTCAACACCTATGTCTATCTTTGCAAAAAAAGAGGGTGGGCAGAGACCCCCGCCCCCGGTTCCGACGCCTATGGAGTAAATTTTGTGACTTCGGCAGCTGGAGCCTTTGGCTCAGATGTCAGGACGTCGTGGTTATCTTTTACAGGTTTAAGCCCTTCCATGTTTAGTGTCTTCCCTGTTGGAAATAAATTTGTTAATAAAATTGCAATTGTTCTCATAGAGATATGGTTTTGTTGTAACATTTACTTTGTTCACTTAATGTTTGATGTGTGGCTTTAAATGCGGTGAAATATCATGGAAATTATTGCGGTCACCATCCAGAAACTATTTACAGTGAAACCTTAGGACCACAACAAAACCAGTCTTTATCGGGAGGTGGTCTTTATATAGAGGTTGATTTGTACACAAATGGTACTACTGAAGATAGCAGGTGGTCTATATACATAGGTATTCGCTAAAGCAGGCTGTACTGTAAATTCTTCTTCCTTATCTCAAGAAAAGATAATTGTGTGTAGTGTAAATCCCTGGGGGTTATCCTGGGTACATCCCTTTCACTGGTGGTCAACTATCTAGCTTGAGACCCCCACCCATAAACCATATATATTCTTGTTCCTCATTTCAAGACATGTGCAATGGTGTTTAGCCTAGATCCCTGGGGTCATGCGGTGCACCACCCTTTCACTAGTTAGAAGTAAACTATCTTGAAAAGTGTTGTGATCCTACGCCGCCACTTTAGTGACATAGAATAAAGTATATTTTAATATTATATTGTGCGCACAGTTGTGCGCAGTTTAATTATACTGTGCTCATTGTTTAGTTATATTGTGCACACAATTTAGTAATATTGTGCACACAGTTTAGGTATATTGTGCGTACAGTTTAGGTATTTTGTACGCACAGTTTAACTTTATCTGAATATAAAGAAGAAATGCCTTATGTAGCTCACCTGGCAAATTTGTTCGACATTGCATAAAGAAGTCAAAATGTCTAAACATGATATTTTCTAATTAAATCAGTTGATTTTAAAAAAATGTTTCAAGTTATGACTCCTTTTGAAGCCCCTGTGTGTACTAGCCCCTTTGCAAACATGCAGCTTTAAGTCGGGGATAGTTCTTGCAAAATTTGGCTCAACCATAATTTTTTTTAATTTGTAAATGTCTAAAAAAAATTGATTAAAACTGATATACCATTAGCCCTAAATTGAAATCTGATCATAAACAGTCGTATGGCTAGCAAATAACCTATGGTGTGGTTTTATACAAATGACTTATTGTCCCAAAACTGACTGACCGTTTGTCGACTAAGATACACGGAAATTGTTAGGAATTTTCTACATAATCGTTGTGACAATGATTTAATGTCAAGGACTCAAGGGTCAAGGTCACAGGCACCTAGGAAAACAGAAAATGCGCTTTTCATCAACTTTGTTTTACTTTTTCTTAAAAACAATGGGAGCCGACCTGACTCAGTCTGTAGCGCGCTCGACTCTTGATCGTGAGGTCGTAAGTTCGAGTCCAGTCGGCGGCAGGTTTGTTTCCCGTCTTTCGAATGAGACAATTAAAACCGAGATCCTGTGTCAGTGTAGGCGTCGGCAGTTAAAGAACCCTCACTGCTCGATGGCCGTAAGTGGCGATCATTGGCCAAAATTTGAAGCCCTTCATTGGCATTTGGTGACTTCTCCATATGAGTGAAAGATTCTTGAGTGGGACGTTAAACAACAATAAACAAACAAACAAATAAAAAACCATGGTCCCAAACTTGCCAGAAACTAACCGCGTACGAATCCACATAGCTTTTGAAAATGTCAAGGACCTTGGATCCATATGGCTCCAAATGCGCAAAAGGGGTCAAAACTTTGTAAGCTTCTCATAAACCGAATGGATGATTAGGTGTCATCAAATTCGGTATACAGCAATTGAAAGTGGGGGGGCTACAACCAAATTAAACTGACACAAGACTCCAACGCCAGAATACGTTTATTATAGACATATGTATCCAAAGATATGCAAAAAAGTGGGGGTTAGGTCCCCCCTTAAATATTCCCCATAGTTAAACTTTGCGCCAATATGGGTAAACCAGTCTTTCTTGTCAAGGTATATGGGTTGTTTAGGTCACATAGCTAAACAATTTTGAAATATACTATCTGAGGTTTAAACACACAATGACTCCAACCGCCAGGTTATATGGATTTTACTAGAGCCATACTGTATCCAACTAATTAAACAGTATATTTTTAGACAGTTTGTCTTCTTATGCAATCTTGAACAAATCTGAAATGTGACGACCTAAGGCATAGTTGGGCCTTTCCGTACAATATAAATAAAGTGTCAAGGTCATGGGATGTGCGCAAGGTATTAGGTCACATGCGCACGTAAGTTTGCGCAAAATATAGCTTAACTGCGAACAATAAAATTTGCGCACAATAAACTATCGCACAATATAAAATGCCTGTGCGCACAATGATATGCAAAGGACCAAAATGGAAGCCCTAAGACACATAGTGGCTCAAATAGAACAAATCTGAGTAACACCTAAAAAAATACAGACTAATTAAATTCTAGGAATATTTATCTTTATAGACATTTTGACTTCTTAGGCAATGTTGAACATGTAATTTGCAAGGTGATACGACTCATAACTTTACATGTTTTTTTATTGGGCCTCTTCTTAAAAAGGTAAACTGTGGGCACATATTTTGATAACTAATTTTATTTCAAGCTCAATATAGCTAAAAGGTCTTTATGCACACTTTAATTGTTATAACAAAAAATTGTGCACACAGTAAATAACTAAACTCATGCGCACATATATTTAAGCAAACTAACCCCCATGCACGAATTATGTAACTAGAAAATTCTGCGCATCAATAACTATACATCTTTTTACTAGACATGTTGTGTGCGATATAATAAATTCAAGGTCATATATCTGTGGTGCACAATCAATAATGAGGGGTTTCAATTGGTTAATACTGTGCGCACAAAATACCTAAAAGTGTAGCGCACAATATAGCATAACTAAATTGCGAAAAATAAAAACTAAACTCCGCGCTTTATCATGACTAACTAAACTGCTGCGCACAGTTATAAAATTAATGCTATACTTATAACGGACAATATAGCTTTGACATAAAAATTGTGTTTTATATTGATTGAAGACGTCATCCATAAAAGTGAAATCAATATTGAGTGAGGACATTAAAAATCAAAAGAAATTTTTCCAGAAAAAGAGTATGTGTTTTGGGACAAATGAATTCAATTGAGGTATAAATCTTGATCGGCAAGAATAATAACAGGCTGTACAAAATTGGACCAGTTTTATTTTAAGTAACTGAATTTTAACCCTTTAAAAAGACGTAATAGTATCTACGAAAAATGGCACCTCACCAGAATATCTATATAGTTTATTTTTTTATTAGACAATCCGATAATAGTGCAAATTAATTTCAAAACAACATTTATAAAATCTCCTTTTTACCAGCTACTATTTCATTATGGAACGAACTGCCAGATGAAATAAAACAAAACCCCTTTATTTCCAATCTGAAATAAATATCGAATTATTATACTGGCATCAGGACACAAAATTACGCCTAAAATGTATATTCTTCCACGTCGACACTTTTATTATATAATTCATTATGTAATTAACGGGAAACTAAATGCTGATTTTTTTGTCGTTGTACATCTGTAAGAAATCATAACCTCATTTTAATTTATGCACAGAAACAATCCCAGAAGCACAACTTAACCAAAATATCCAAATAGATCGTAAATCGATATCAAAAGTCAACGATGGACTGAATAGAGGTAAGCAAATTACTTGTCTTCGATTTATGTATTTATCTATTTCGAACTTCGTAATTATATTTGTGTGATTATATTGATCCTACATTTACCTGCCGGTCCTTGAGGCTTTGTATCCATCGATCATGCATCTTTTCCAATATTTATCTTGGCAAAAAACCTTGTTTGTATTTTATCCAATTTTACTTCCGCAACATTCCCCCCTTTCTTTATTCGTAGCATGAATCTGTCAATTATAATAGGTCGGCCCGTATTTGTTTTTGCTTTGTCACAAATCCAGGTGCTTTTTCACTATTAACAATTGTTATCATGCGCCTCAAATCGCATTAATGTTTTACTTAGGTCACGCTTATGAGGTTGTTCATGAGCAATTAATGGGTTTGTACTTGCAAACGAATTTTGTATAAACCGACAAAAAATAAAACTAATTCTCATTCAAATTGCTTGAAATTGTATCTAATACAATAAAACTATATTTGCTGTTGCTGTAACAATTCATCTATTTTTATTTTTGTTATCAAAGGAAATATTATACATAAGTACTTTGACCCAAATCAATTGAGAATTGAATATGTGTATTTGAGGAAATAAAGTAGAAACTACTTTAAGTAAGGAATTTTATTTTAAGTACATGTAGTTATATATCATGAAAGAAAATTATACTTCTGCCTCATAACTTTACGTATTTTTATTAATACTGTGGCTAAATAAATTCAAGGAGAGGGCTTCAATTTATCATAGCTGTGATATTTTTACCACTTAATTTTGTTTTGTTTTATCTGTTTTACATAAAAATTGTGTTTTAATAAATTCATGGAAGGGTTTCAATTTATCATGGCTATTAAAGGGGGTTCAAAATATTCTAGCCATGACAAGTTGAATTCCTCCATTCCATAGACCACACCCATTTGGGGATGATATCACTCATTTAAGTTTAAAAATTGGAATTTTGTATAAATATCACAATTAAGACACAAGTCCATAGGGGTTCCAAATATTATGGAGGGTCAAAATATCATAGTGATAAATTAAACCTGGGTTCATTTTATCACTTTCATATTTTGAGCCTGGGTTCAATATTTCATGAATCAAAATATGCTACACCGGGTACCAGGCCAGCGACAGTTAATTAAAAGCTTATATTTGTCATTAGCATCTTGTGATAACGCAAATTCTGCGATCAACAAACCGTCACATAGAATATCAAAAGTTGTATTATTTTCATATTTACGTCTTACGCTGATGTGATGACAGAAAAACCGGGATCCACCAACGGTCTAACAAAAAGTTGTACATATTTTACATCCTAGTCTTTACCAAGTTTGTGGAAGGTCGGTGATCTTTACCCGGGTTACCGGGGTTTCTCCTCCACCAATAAAAACTGGACGCCATCATATGACTGAAAAATTGTTGAGTATGGCGTAAAACAAAAAATCAAATCAAATCAAAAAACTTTACCAAGTATTTATCATAAATTCTACAATTAACTTCGGCGAGATTTCAGATATTCGGAGAACCACTATCTGTCGGGTCGGTTTAAATATTGTTTGTTTGTTTGTTTATTGTTATTTAACGTCCTACTCAAGAATCTTTCACTCATACGGACACGTCACCAATGCCGGTGAAGGGCTTCAAATTTTGGCCTATGCTCGGCACTTACGGCCATTGAGCAGAGGGGTTCTTTAACGTGCCGACACCTACTGTGACACGGGACCTCGGTTTTGAATGTCTCACCCGTAGGATAGGAAACCAACCTGCCGCCGGCTGGACTCGAACTCACGACCTCATAATCAAAAGTCAAGCGCGGTATCGACTGAACCAGGTCGCCTCTCTCGGTTTAAATATTAAAAATAGTATTATTTTTACATTTATATCACACGCTCATGTGATAACACAAAATCCGAGATCCACCAACGGTCAGTTTAATATAACAAAAAGATGTACAAGTACATTTTTTAGACCCCATTCTTCAAGATTTTATTATTATTTACAATCACCTTTCTCGCGATTACAGAAATTCTGTATCATACGCATGTCATGTTGTAAATTTTTAATTTACTGGATGGGTGTATAGTTATCATGTTGTAAATTCTGTATTTACACCCACCAAATAAATTCAAAATTAGATACGTGTACATATTGTCATAGGGTGTTTTTATTCCGATGTTCGTACCTGTTCTCATGTGTGTGTGTGTCTCTTGTATACATTCGAACAGGCGTCACCACGTGTTTTGTGTTTATCATCAGGTCATAAATATTCATTATGCTCATTAATATTCATATGGCTAAACCAACTTAAAACACACACACGCCAGAAGTGGGGGGCTAAACCAACTAAAAATACACACACGCCAGAAACGTCTTGGGTGCTAAGCCCCAATTTTCAACACCTATGCCTATCTTTGCAAAAAAAGGGGGGCTAAGCCCCCCTCGCCCCCTGGCTGCGACGCCTATGCACTACTTCGGAGCAGGACAGCGGGAAATACCTATACATTTTTTATAATTTCACTTGCCTATTTAATTTTCCTTCCAATTATTAACTTTGAATATTGACTATACGTAAGAAATATTCTACTTTGTATTGCATCTGAATTATAACGTGAAATGATTATCAGTTATTTTATTTGTGAACTGAAATGATGTCTATATATCAATATATTGAACTTTTAATTAATATAATTGTTTATGTCATTTCAGATAAGATATACCATATCGTGTAATAAAGTCCGATTCTAGAAATTATACTTGTTATATTAAACTGCATTAAAGTATAATTATCATTCGAACCTACTGGTCTCGTGTGTTTTTATGTGACAACACCAATTGGACTGTGACAATATGATCGTGGATATTCCTGGATCCGTCAGAAATGGACTCAAAAAATAAGGGATTCTTATTTATCAGTTACATGTAAAACTTGAGTCATTACTGAAATTCCGGTATTTATTTTAGCATCTCAGACGGGACGGACGTGATAACATAAATTCCTGGATCCACCATCTGTCAATTTGAAAATAAATTGTCATATTTATTTCAATTTTACACTTGTGTTTTCTGAAAATTCCAAGATCCACCAATGCTTAGTAGAATTTATAGATCTGTCGTTTTTTAATTTACATCTTCACTGTCGTCTGCACTTTAGGCCAGAAGTCACCAAATTTACTCAGTACTCAAAATCAACTATTTATTCATTTTACAGTAAAAACACGAAATATTCACTCAATGTAACTGGACATGTTTGTACATTGACTGTAAATAATGATAAAAAATTATTCCTCAACTTCAAAAATATTTCAAAAAATGAGTAAGTACACAAAATATAAGAACCGCAAAAAACTATGTGAATGATGAAAAATAATGTTTCCCAATCACTCCAACCCAACAGTTTTACAAACGATTATATTGTCAAAATAACGAAAAAAAAGTTGAGCTTGAGTATTGAGTAAATTAGGTGACTTTGGACCAAGATTACCACAGTTGTACCCTGGGTATATAAGTGAAAAATTATTTTGGGGAAAAAAAAAACAAAAACAAAAGAAGTATGATAAATTACACCACAGGCGCTAGAGCTCTAATCCCACAACCAAAGAAAGATAAGACCTTAAACTAGATGACAGCTTCGTTTACGCAAATTACTTAATTAAAACTAAACTTCTAGACACTTTTCAATATTTTATATATGACGTCTCTGTATTGACAAAAAACAATAAACGAATTTATAATTCATCTTTAGTGAGTCCCCAAAACATATTTCATATCAAAAGCATCAGTCTCCACAGAAAGACAAAACTTTAGACAGAAACGTATACAATGTAGATCGATAACAAATGCCGCCATTTTGTCGTCATGTCCCATGACTGTAGATCGATAGCTTGACAAACACATAAATGGCCTCATCTACATCAATGTCAACTCCAACTTGATTACAAAACAACAAACAACTCATGTCATCTTTAATTAATTTTAATCAATGTGTAATTATGCATGATGATAACTCATTAAACAAAAAAAATTATAAAGTTGAATTATAAATCGATAAATGTTATTTACAGTTGAAATATTTGAACTTTACTATTTCCTGTCAACCAAGACGCGACAACAAGTTTACGACAACTGGTTTGAAATGCTGCGACAGGACGAAAAATATCAAAATTTTTACCGTGTGAACAACAACTTCCTGTAGGTAATGTCCGGATTTGTTTATCTCATGTACTTTCTCCTCACAGAAAACAACTAAACTGTCCCCTACATGTACCACAGAGCGTGGATTAGGGGACACACTGCACTCCCAGAGGACTCCCGTGTGCCCGGGTTGACATCTGTAACACAAGACACGGTGACTGTCACTATCACAGATATAAAATCTGGTGCCACTGCTGTCCAGTAAGATGGCGTTTGGTATTTCACCTTTGACTTGTGTAAGTTTGACGACGGTCAGTGTGACGCCGCTGTCGTCTATCATCACAACTTCACGGCGGTCATACAGCGGATACAGAACGGCGAACGTGCGGACCGCGTACGACACAGCCCAGGCATCAGGAGAGATATCAATGTGTTGATCTAACATGACAACACGCTGTGGGTCCAACTGTAAATATCTCAGTGTGTTGTGGTCCTCTATGACCACCACTCTGTTAGATGACACCACAGTAATGCCATAGAGATAACCATAACATTCCACACTGTAGAGATACTTACAGTCGATGTTGTAAACTTTCACTTTCTTGTTGTAGGCATCACAGACAACAACTCGTCCGTCAGACAAACACGTGATGTCGCTTATATCACACACCTCTCTATCTGTGTCTGACTCAACATCAAAGACACCGACATACGACATGTTTGTGACGGACTGTGTTGTAACATTACTGGCGCCACCAACTTTATCTACTGTCACGGCACCACTTGACAAGACTGACAGTAGTGTTTGGGTCACAGTAAAGTCAATGTTGGTGGCGCCAGTAATGTGTACCGCGCCCTCGAAATCGGAGGCAAACTGACCGTCGTCAATACTTTCTTTTTGTACCTTACCCGCCATCTTACTTGGAGCTGTATTTGTGGTGCTGTGTCCGTCACGTGATAGTTCTATAACTTGATGTGGTTTCGGAAACTTGAAATTGGAGTGAATCAGGAAACACTTTTGACACTGAAGTTCCTGACAAACTGGACACAGGTACGCAGCAGAAGACACGGAATTTCCAGTTTTACATCCCTGACAGTGTAATTCACTTTGATCTTTTAAGTTCCGAACTTCACCGGACAAAAGGTTGATGGTTCTGTGATTTCTACCCGCGGCCATGCGACTGTGCGATTCCGTGCAACCTTTGCAGTAAAATGGCGAGCTGCAGTCGAGACAAAATGTCTCGACGTTCTTGCTGCAAATGGCACATTTAGGGTCTGAGGAATCCATTTCTCGATCTGAAATAGACAACACACGTTTTAGTATCACTGAGTAGTGATATAATATTTAGAAATAAAATACATGTGTATGTATCATCTTCAGGTTTGACACTGAGTGACATGTGTCAGTATTGCAAAGTATAATTGTAAATGTCTCCATTCTGCATAACAGTAGATCTAGATTGAAGATGGCAGGGCCTGGATTCAACATCGAGTCAATATTCTCAATATTAGTTAATATAGGTTGTATCATTGCGGAGGAGACATTAATACTCAAACAAATTCTATATCCTGCTGACATTTTTTTCTCTAAAACATCGCCAGATTTTGACCGTTTTCATTGAACTGAGGGTCCCGTTATATGACGCATCTGCCTTGACACGGGCGCTGGTAAAAATGTGTTCTCTAACACAGGGCGTATTGCTTTTATTGTTTTATAAATTAAAATACCCATATCCGGGTTGGAAACTAAACATTTCAAATGTTTAGTTGTAGCTCTTACAACTGAGTTCGCACACATCAGTGTTTGCGTGTGTGGGTATAACTAATATGAAACTGAAATTATTCCCAGATACGAGAATAGATGCATGTATAACTAAATCAAACTTATAAATAAGCATACCATGTTCCAGTTTCATTTCTACAAGGAATGTAAAAGACCAGAACATTATATCCCAGATTCGGGGCCAACCAACCAATACTCGACCTCAACTTTTCATTAGTCTGTATTTATTTACGATGTTTAAATATTTGTTTGTATCTTTATGGGGGCGCTTCCCATGCACTTTTGTATGTTTCTCTTTAAAAAATCTTACTCGATGTCTCAATAACTGTGTACTTACGTTCAAATGAAAGGAAAGTTTCTTGGGTTTTTTTCTGAGTAACAGGTATCTCACTGCAGATCGCCAAAATTTTTCTCTGGCTGTGTCCTCCCGCTTCGAGTACCGTAGGCTGTGTCTGTGATGGGGGCGTGTCCGCAAGTTTTATCTAAATGAAAGAGAAGAACATCTCGATACAGTAAATTGTTTAATTATAAATACTGAGAGTGATCAAGACAAAAACATGTATTACTGTTCAGGATCATGTGTCACGAGTTCAGTTTGTTTGTTTATTGTTGTTTTGCGTCCCATTCAAGAATTTTCACTCATATGGATACGTCACCAAATGCCATGCAAATGAAGGGGTTCAAATTTTGGCCTATGCACGCCACTTACAACCATTAATTAGTGAGGGTTCTTTAACGTGCCAACACCTACACATACTGTGACACGACGGGACCTGAGTTTTTACTGTATCATCATCCGAAAGACGGGAAACCAACCTACCGCCGGCTGGACTCGAAGTCACGATCTCGCGATCAAAAGTCGAGCACGCTACCGACCGAGCCAGGCCGGCTCGTCACGAGTTCAGCAAACACTTGAGCCATTTTATTGAATGATTTAATCAGGGTCCGAAGTCACGAAATTTACTCAATGCTCAAGCTCAACTAACTTCATGATTTTAAAGTAAAAGACACAAAATACATTCTGTAACTGAACATGTTTGTATAGTGAAAACATACAATTTTAGATAATGGTGACAGTTATTGCTCATTTGAAGAAAACTTCAGGGACATTTTTTAAGTGTTTGAGTGCGTATTCATCTTCTTAGTACCGTACTCAACGTATTTATTCGTTTTATAGTTAAATCGTAACTGTGATGCAAAACGTTGTATGTGAATGATGTCAAATAAATACGTTTCTTATTCACGTAAACTTGGAAGTTTTGCAAACAATTATAGAGTCAAAATGATAAAATAAAAGTTGAGCTTGAGTATTAAATGATTTGGTAACTTCGGGCCCAGAAGTTTGTTTTTACTTGTAAAAGTTCAGGGAGTGACTGACACATAAAAGCACAGTTCTATGTGTATTTTTCATTTTGCATCCAATTTATTAGATTTCCTCATTTAAAATAAAAAATACATCGAAAAGTGTGATAAAAATTAATTCTGAAGTTTTCTTATAATTTGTTATTTTATGCAATAAATTAAAAAAAAATGTCCATCCGCCTCGCAAATGCTCGTTTTCATGGAAAAAATCGTAAAGTCATAAGTTGAATTTGAGTATTTCCGGA
The DNA here is from genome assembly GCA_030159075.1 of Atrina japonica. Taxonomy (NCBI): domain Eukaryota; kingdom Metazoa; phylum Mollusca; class Bivalvia; order Pterioida; family Pinnidae; genus Atrina; species Atrina japonica. The sequence goes on along the minus strand of BROG01001044.1, from coordinate 7,434 downwards.
CTTTGGTTGCGTCGGATCCAGAACATTTGAAGGACAATGTAGTTAAACAGGGCGCGGAGTAAGTATTAGATGTTGATGTACATTCCAAGCTAGGGTTCGGGGTTACGGTTAAAACCTGACGACTAAAATTAAAATTCAGTACAGCAGTAGGTATGCCAAGTAGACAACATATCACACGTAATAACAAAGTTATAGTTTTGGAAGAAGTAGCCAAAACAAATGATCAAGACGATCGTTTCTGTCAATAAGACTTCATCAGCTTAGCTGAAGCATTAAAGGGGCATTATCTCTCTCTCTCTCTCTCTCTCTCTCTCTCTCTCTCTCTCTCTCTCTCTGTGTGTGTGTGTGTGTGTGTTATTCAAAATTTGTTTCTTCCTTTTTTACTACTTAGATTGATATAGAGATATACACAGGCATACAAATTCTTAAATTCCTATATATTTTGTAAAATTTGCTGGAGAAACCTAGGTTTGGCGCTTTATTAAATCAACCTTACTATTTGTATATGAATACCACACTAGACCTTCCCTTATTTTCACAAAATATATAGGAGTATAAGATGTTGTATGCCTGTGTATAGCTCTCATATGTTATTGTACATTAAGTATAAGCAGTAAAATGCGATAAAATCGATTTTTTTGTGGGGGGGGGGGGGGTAAACACAGCTAATGACCATTTAAAAAGATGTAAAATTACGAAGAATGGGTACTGGTAAAAGACCATTTCTCGCCATGTGCCACCAACTGGTTTTATTTACCTGATATTTACCTGATATTTTATGGTTTCTCAGAGGAACATTATTCTTTTCGTTCGGAAATCACAATAGTGTCTTGTCTACGAAATACAAACAAAATATGGAAAGTGTGCACGTGTTTCTTTCCATGTTTCACATCCGTTAAAACTGCAGGCGAGAATTGGTACTTAGCGGGAATCCATCGCTTACCAGAGAATCATATCGAGCCGGCTTGACTCAGTCGGTAGCGCGTTCGACTCTTGATCGTGAGGTCGCGAGTTCGAGTCCAGCCGGCGGCAGATTGGTCTCCTGTCCTTCGGACTGAGGCAGTAAAAACCAAGGATCCGTGTCACAGTAGGTGTCGGCACGTTAAAGAACCCTCAATGACCGTAAGTGTCGAGCATAGGCCAAAATTTGAAGCCCTTCACCGCCATTGGTGACGCCTTCTTACGAGTGAAATTTTTTTGGGCGGGACGTTAAACAACAATTAACAAACAAACAAAAGCAAACCAGTATCATATCAGGCCCCCAAATCACCAAATTTACTCAGTACTCAAGTTCAATTTTAATTTCATCATTTTGACTATATAATGGTTGGTAAAACTTTTGGGTTTCAATGATTACGAAACATATTATTGTTTTTCAACATTCACGTATATTTTTTGCGTCACATTTAGGATTTTCCTGTAAAAAAAAAATTAATAAATGTGTTGAGTACGGTACTCAAAATTTGAGTAAGTACTCAAACCATTTTTGAATATTTCTGAAGTTTTCTTGAAATGAGCAATATTTTTTATCATTATTTACAATTGTATGCCATTAATATACACGCATGTCCAGTTTGTCTGCATTTACCTGAAAATCATGAAAAGTTAGTTGAGCTTGAGTACTGAGTAAATTTGGTGACTTCGGGTCCTGGTAGGCCGAAAATATATCCCGATATTAAGTCAAGGTAATTTTAGCTATGGCGTAGGAACCAAATAACAGGCGGGGTAGGGGCAATTTTTTTTCACGATAATGTTGGGTTTTGGGGGGATAAATAAGGTTTTCATTCTCACAGGCAATTATGATTATGCAATAAACATATACAACAATGGTGGATCTAGAAAATTTGAAAAGGGGTGGGTTAAGGCTGGTGACATAAAATTAAACTTTTTAAACTGTTAGACTTTAAGTGAGAATTGAAAGCTGGGTGGAGTATAATATTTGAAAGTTTTTCGGGAATTTATTTTTAATTTTCTTACTTCTTTTTAGAAAAATTAAAGGTTTTACATCTATTTTATCAAGTTTAAGAGCACGCTTTCCCTGGTCACTGCAAATATTTCTAAGTATTTGATTAATTGTGAATTAATTGGTCAGGTTTTACACAACTTTTGGAAATTTGGAATCCCGTAGACGCATTTTTCCGCCTTTTCAAAAAAGTTTAGATCAGCCTCGAAAGTTTCTTAAAATCGGGGCAGAATTTCGGCCTAATATCCTCCAGACATTGGATTATGACTTCTTTACCGTTAAATGTATTTCGTTGACAGATTAATTTGAACGTTAGATGAGATATTCTCTAGCTACCAGATACAAAATCACCGTTTCCCATTGGTCCAGGGAACAGTATGCTTCACAGAAATGTTTAATTTTAAATTCCCTGAAAGTTAATTTTCACATTGTGATTCGTTTTAATTCGTGCCAAAAGGGGCCTATTGCATTAAATTGATAGACTTATCATTTACCCAAAATGCAAACACAAATGCATGAGCATGATGATGGAGTTCACAAAATATTTTCATAAGCACCTTCTGAACATTTTTTCTGACGATCAATTGCTTACTATAAAGTACAGTTTATACCCAAACCATAGTATTGACTTTGTGCTGTTCTAGAAAATATCGTCTGCACTGCTGCTGACAAAATATTAGTAATCACGATCCCGACGTGTAGAATAAGAAGAAAATCGACGAATCAGGTACAGATGTTATTGATGTGCGTGCTTGACATTCAGACATATTGTATTATGACGTGGACATTATCTGTAGACACGCCCACTTTTTCTACGACAGTTTATTGAGTTTAAAGGGGCATTAGCTGTGCTCTTTTGTTTCCTCTTTTTATTACTTACATTCATATACAATAACCAAGAGATATACACTGGCATGAAAATTATTGTATTCCTATATATTTTGTGAAAATGTCCAGATAAACTGTAGTTTTGCTATTTTTCACTTGCAGTTGGAAAACGGCCATACTATTTGTATATGAATACCAAAATGGGGACCTGACCTTATTTTCTCAATATAGGAATAGAAGGTTTTTATTTGTTGTTGAACATCAATTCAAGTGTTTTGTAATTTTTTTTTTTTTTGGTAAACAAAGCTAATGGCCCTTCACCACAAGAATTAAAGAGACGTATGACGACGAGGTGCCATGTATTTGACTATATATATATATATATATATATATATATATATATATATATACTACAAGATGTCGTGTTTAAAAGTGCCAAAATAAAGAAAAAATCAGACAAATACAAACAAAATAGACATTGAAATTGTTTACACTTGTTATTACAATGTTTAATGAACCTGAATGTCATTTCTGTATCGCCAGAAAAAAAAAACAAAATCAAAACAACAAAACTAGCATAAGACTTATCTAATCCATGTATATGCCAACGTACACGCCCTAAACACAGGTGATAGAGTAAAATCCAAATAACTTGGCGGGTAGAGTCTTGACCTGGACGAGTTTTAATTATAGGTAAATAAAGCATAACATTACAATTACACTGACTAGAGTCATCGTTCCTACTTGTCACAATACAAAAAAGAGTATCCAGTGAGTAATACAACGTTTTTCCCGTGTAGTGAGTAGAATAAACAGTATGATAAGTAAAAGGTGGCTCCGCCCCTCCATCTTATGTGAATCGGAGTATAAAACAAAACAATAAAAATACCGACAAACGAAAGACATGAAATGCTTCACAGAGAAAACACACCGGCGTCCGAAGTCACCAAATTTACTCAGTACTCAAGCTCAACTTTAATTTCATTATTTGGACTATAAAATCATTTGTAAAATGTTTAGATTTGAATGATTAGGAAGTATATTAATATTTTTTATCATGTGGAAAAAATATTAAAATTGACCCAGAAATGACTTCGTGACAGTCGTTTGAAAAAAAAAATTATGAAATATATGGAGAAAAATAAAATGTCTACTCATAGGCGGCGTTTCGGTCACTGATATAATTATTAAAACAATTCAAAAATTCCAAAACGTTTTGGAATTTTAGATTGGCTAAATTGATATTTTTACTTACAACCCATCGTCGTAAAACCACGGTCCGGCATAGCGTTTCCAGACCGTGGTTTTACAATATTTACAACCTAAAACATCAAATAACTATAGCCGTTGTTTTACATTTTTTTCCAAACATTTACTATATCATGTATCTAAAATCGTTATACGAGTTATTCAGATATTTGTTTACTTACCTTAAGCTGGCATAAACTTTTGGGTTTTTTTCTTAGTAACGGGACTCGGACCGCAAATCGTCAAAAAAACTTCGTGTTTAGTACAGAGAGAGCTTCGTCCTCACGCTTGGATCAATGTCGGTTTGTGTGTGATGAGGACGGGTACGCAAGCGGCTTTATCAGGAAGAAATTAAACATGCGCACTACGGAATTTGGGCAGTTTGTAACAAGTACCGTCATACTACCGGGTACATAGATTGATCTGATAGACTTTCTACCCTATCTGTGTCAATATAGATATTTCGGGTGCACGTTTGAAATGCTTTCCTGCACGTAGGCCTATGTATAGAAGATTATCGCGTTTGTCGAAACTTATGTGAAGTAATTTTCATTTTTGTAACTTAACTCTTCTTTCCATCATTTTTTTAATTCACCTCAGGCAAATTATATATATTTACAGTAAAACCTGCTATAGTGGACACCTCTATATAAGGATAACCTGTTTATAAAGGCCGTTTTTTTCAAGTCCCTTGACTGCATTCTTCAACTAAATTGAACCTGTATATAAGGGTCACCTGCACATAAAGGTCAATATTTTCTGGTCCCTTGGGTGGTCCCTATATACAAGTCATACTTTACGTACAAAACCGGGTATTGACTCTCCCTCATTGTCATCTCGAGACCCTCAGTTGTATTAAAGGGGAATTAGCGGTCATGATTTTCTTTTTCAAAATTTTGTTTTCCTTTTTTACTACTTAGCTTGATATACAATAACAAAAAAGAGAGATACACAGGCATACATATTCTTAAATCACTATATAGTTTGTGAAAATTGCTTGAGGAACCCGGGTCTGGCAATTTTTCACTTGCAATTGATTAACTCAACCTTACCATTTGTATATGCATACCACACTGGACCTGACCTTATTCTCACAATATATATATATATAGGAATATAATATTTTTTATACCTGTGTATTGCTAGAATTTGTTATTATACATGAAGTACAAGCTGTTAAAGTAGAAAAATAAATTGAAATAATTTTTGGCAAACACAGCTAATGTACCTTGAGTAAGTAGTAATTTACTTACATGCATATCTATTTAAAGTTTCTAGGCCAGTATTATTTTTTTTTTCCTGTTTCAGGGATTTGGTTTTTTTTTCCACATAATTTTGTATTAAAGTATAAAATCAATTTGACTCGTAAACTTGAAGCAGAGATTTTCACTTGTAGACATATTGAAAAGTATTCCAATATTTTGCCCCGATTATTCAAATTAACCTTTTGGTTTGGTAAAATCATATTTGTCCCCAAAAGTTTACTTAAAATCGGGGCAGAATTTCGACCCAATTGAAATTGGTAAAATGATGGCGATTTGTAAATATCATGTGTGTATGCATATTTTTTTTTAACTATGCATGTAATTTTAAACTTGGTCACCTGTACAGCAGTTATCTAAAGAAAACAAATTAAAAAACAGGTCGGCCATATTTATATTAGCCACGCGGCAGTGTCGTTCTATTTTTCGACTTTTTTGTGATAGAGACATACTGCAGCAAGGTGGTCTTTTAAAAGCCTACATAATTCGTACAGCTGTCCTTCAGTAGATGATAACTTCATTTTACTGGGTGCATCAATCATATGGTATACTATCTACCCGTTATCAATAAGTATACATATCTATTTAACATTTCTGCGCGTTTACATCCACCATATTGCAAGATTTTACAACAATGGATAAAATCGGTGAAATAAACAGCAGTAATATACATGCGACATCACAGAGAGAGAGAGAGAGAGAGAGAGAGAGAGAGAGAGAGAGAGAGAGAGAGAGATGCTTTTCATTTCAGTAAAATGTCAATAATTACATTCTGTGAATTCTGTCCTCACATTTTCAATCACAAGTACGATAACATGAAACCATGTAGGCCTACACTTATAGTACAGTACATATTACAGACACGGACAAAACACACACAGATCTACAATTAGTACATGTAATATGTTCCTATTTTTATTATTAAGTACTGGTAGAAGACCAGTAGTCGGCTGTGGTGTGATTTCGTCTTAAGTATGTACCAGTTGTTCTTCTTCCTTCTGGTTTAGGAAAAATATCTAACAGCAGATGAATGATCTAAAATAAAAAATCTCAAAAACTCGTGTTCTATGATAGCTGAAATCATGCAATAGTCGGCACTGCTTATTTATTGGACGGTACATTTCAGGCAGATATATAAATTGTGAATACTGTGTGCAATTTTCAGTGCGTAAGAAATATGGCTAGATTAAGAACATCAAGAGACCTGAAACTGAAGTTGCGAGAACCGTTTTCAAAATATCATTAAGAATTTTCGTCATTTTGATAAATCTTGAAAACTTTAACAAATATTTCTGGTCAATAACCAACGAAGATAAAACAATCCTAAATAATACCGAGTTAATGTTGACTGAATATTTTTAATACATTGAAATCTTGATTGTGACGGTAATGGTAAAATAAATAACAACTGAGGACGATATTATCAAGATGCTGGGGTTTTGGTAGACAACATATTCGTGGTTTTTGCGGGAAGTTTTCAAAAAATTGTCGACGTTCTAATGGGTTCTAATTGTGCACCTTGTTTGACTGGCATCTTTTTGTATTCATATGAAGCGGAATTAATGCAATCTCTGCTCTTCAAAGCAAACAAACAGTTAGCATCTCGGTTCAATTTTACTTACAGGTATATCGACGATATCCTGTCCAGAACTAATTCAGAATTTCAGAATTATCTCGGCCAGATGTGTCCTGTTGACCTAGAGATCAGTGAGAAGACAGAGAGCTACACATCTGCTTCTTACCTAGATTTACTCCTGTCGATTGGATAGGGTGGTCAACTTCACACCTCCCTTTAAGACAAACGCCACAATTTCAATTTCAATATCACAAACTTCTCATTTTTAAGTACATGTAGTAACATTCCATCTTCCGCTAATACCTGGTTTATGGATTTCATTTGAAAACTGTAAAGACATTTACTTCACAATCATACATGCAAAATCTGAAAGTCATCTATCATTGGTTTATGAGAAGATGATTTCTAAAAATGTACCAATTTCTTGTCCTTTTTGGCCCCTTTTAGTCCTAGCCCTTTTTCTTTGGCAAACTGTGCGATTCTTTAAATTGGGATAAATTAATTCCAGTCAAGTGTGATTAAATGTATTTATTATTTGTGTATTATAAATGGTCGAA